>JASJOG010000407.1:77500-107500 GCA_030142905.1 Heliopora coerulea
ATTTTTAGCCAGCTGCAATTTAAAAAGTAGGATAGACTCTTACGTAAAGAAGGCCTGTTAATGACGATGGCAAGTGATACTTTAGTGAATCACATCGCCGAAAAAGGGGACTATGAAATTGTAAAATTAGATTAAAAACATTGAAAAGGAAAAGAAAAGATAAGATAATCGAGTTTTATTGTTACCGAAACTTACCGCTCGCTCATGAAATTTGTCATACTCTTGGACGCATATTTGTTTAATCATTTCAGGGTCAGCCACAAGAAGAACGGGCCTTCTTCCAAAAAACCACCTACACCAAAGATACAGAACGAAATTTGTCAAAGTGCACTCATTTAAGCCTGTCTGGGCCAGTTGGGTTGTCATGGGACAGTTGCTGAAGCCTGTTCATTAAGCTGATTTATATCAGGTAGGGATTGCATACTAAAGTAATAATTAAGATATTGTAGAATATGGTGGCAAAGTTTCTGCGTTTGGTGACGCAATAAGGTGACGTCACTCAGGCGTCATCTGAAAACTTGAAAACTGTATAATTTTCGCCGCTATTCGCATTGTGCAAAATTTGAAAGTGATTTCAAACTGAGCTACCATTGTTCATTCAGATGGCATGATGGTATTTTATCGAAATTTTCGTTGAAAAAATGTTACACTAATTTGGGGATATGACCGAAATCAAGACACTGTCCGTGGATATTCACTACATCATGTCACTAAAATACTTTCAAACAAATTGGACTTGATTGATGAAGGTCATAACCTTTTTCTTAATTCATTTCTTCCTCCTATAAAACTTTTGCAATGGGAAAAAATGACAGCAAACTTTAAAGATAGTTTCTTACCCACATATTTTACCATACTTTGTGATAAATTCTTGCTCCGCAAGATGAAATGCCTACAGAAATCATTCAAGCAGAAATTTAAATATTATATATACATATGTACTCACACACACACACACACACACACACAGACGTATATATATATATATATATATATATATATAATATGGTTTCACATCATAGTTTCTCTTTGTAATCTTTATTTGATTCGACATGACAGTTTTTCATTAGTTTCTCATCTCGACATTTTATGTTCACCAAGGAAAACCTCCCTTGGACTAAATGCCATCGAGCCAACAGCGGTCTTGACACACAGTGTTAATGGCTGGGGACAGAACATGATGTTTGACACCTAGTTACCATATACTGTAAACATAAAATATCCATCCATCAATCTATCCGTCGGTTCCGCCAGTCTGTCTGCCTGCCTGTTTGTCTGCCTGTCTGTCTGTCTGTCTTACAGCCTGTCTCACCGCCTTTGTGTCTGTCTGTCTGCATTACTGCATGCCTGCTTGTCTCTGTCTGTCTTGCTATCTGCACCTGCATGTCTATCTGTCTTTATGCCTGCCTGCCTGTCCGTCAGTCTTATACTGCCTGTCGGTCTGTTTATCTTAGTGTCTGTATGCCTGTCTGTGTATCTGTTAATCTGCCTGCATGTCGGTCTGTCTGTTTTAACCTACTAGTTTGTCTGCCTGCCTGCCTGTATCTGTCTGTCTTACTGTCGGTATGCCTGCCTACCTGTCTGCCTTATAATGCCTGTCTGTCTTTCTGTCTTACTGTTTGTATGCCTGTCTGTCTTTCTTTCTGTCAGTCTGCCAACATGTCGGTCAGTCTGTCTGTCTATCTGTCGATCTATTACCTTTCCCACAGTTTTTGTATGAATATTTCGGTCGATGTGAAGTGTACGTACTTTTTGATACACCTCTCTTAAGTTCCCGATGATCGGCAACGGACGAGGTCCGCGGACACCAAGTTTTTTGAAATGCTTGTGGGGTGCCACAGATAACCTGTAAAGAACCAAATCACAATTAATTTTGTAATCCACAGAAGTAACTACCGATCAGATTCCACAGTGAGTTTTTAGGGTGAGATAAATCGCGTTATATACAGAGTCAATTTTCCCGTTCCCTGCTTGGTAGAGGAGTACAAAGTTTAACTGGGTAACTTCAAGGGCCGTTTAAACGTGCGATGTTGCACGTTGTGATTATCATCCTGGTGTATGTAATAAACTCATGACAGTCTATGCAGCAGGATATCCGCTTATGCTTCGCTGTAGTTTGTTCTCGACGCTCTCGTCAGTTAAACACATACTCCAAGATGTCAATCGTAAGGCACAAAATCACATCTTGTGATTGTCATCCTGGTGTATGTAATAACCTCATGACCGTCTATGCAGTAAGATATCCGCTTATGATTCACTGTAGTTTGTCCTCGACACTCGTCAGTTAAACACATACTCCAAGATGTCAATCGCAAGGCACCAAATCGCTCGGATAAACGGCCCTTTAGGTTCTTCCGCCGAAGATCTTAATCCTAACCTACAAGAAATGTACCGCGGTCTATCATTGGATTGTGTACTTGGTTTAGAGAAATACTTATAAAAAATACATCAGGCCTGATCTACAAGATACGTAGTTGCGTGCGGTGGTTTTTCCTGAGTTGGGTAGTTTATCGCCCAGCGTCTTCAAGGAGTATTGCCTCATTCGTGAACGAAGAGAATATTTCACGAATTTACTCACACTGTTAAAGTCAACTAGAAAAGTTGACTAGAGCGGAAGTCGAACTCGCATCTTCGGGTTACCTGACCGCTGCTCTACATTTGAGCTATCGAGTCAAGTGCAAACAGTATGCTCGAATTATCCAATTTAAGTGCAAGAGAAATTCTCGCTACAACTCAACACTTGATAACCGTGAGAATGTGCAGTGTTTCGACTTTATTTCATGACATTATAAGATGTCGCCAAAAGTTTAAATTTTGTTGCAGTGTGACACTGAAAATGACACACCGTGTCGCACAAAGAAGTTCGAAAAAACTTTTGGACTATATTAACCAGGAGGAAACGAAACTAGAATTATGATATTCTGTGGACCCTGCGTTCATACGAGCAGTTTCCTTGCGACTCAAATTAGCTGTAGTTTATTTTTACATACAATATAATAGTGTCATTAACATGAGTGTCACGGGGGGACGGGGAATTTAGGCCGCAGCTGATCCTTTCCGTATAAATGGCTTTTTTGCTAGGTTGTTTCGGAACCAAAAAAGATAGTACGAAGTGATCGTAAAAAAAATATTCGTGCTGGTGCGATCAAAAATTGTCTTTGTTGAAATCGTCCTAGTTCTGCGTTACATGAGATCCCCGATGCTGTTATCACGCAAAACGTGTCATGTAACACAATCTCATCGAGACTTGACCTTTGGTGCGTTTGAGTAAACGCGTAACTGGTACTAAGAGCGTCGAACAGAACGATGAAATCCAAGTTTATTTTTAATCTCTCAAATCAAATAGCACAACACCACTACATTCCATACGAAGCCTCGGTGATACTCAACTAGGGTTTGTTACCGCGACTTCGGTAACTAACCTATACTTAGTTATATCTATACTTTTGTACGTTAAGCTAGTCTTAATTTTTGGTAATAAAGGATGTCTTCTTATTCTTACCGATAGAGGACGATGATTACAAACAGAAACAAGCAAAGTGGGTCCGTAAAGATCCCGCGAAGTATTTCTAGCATGTTTTTATCACCAACGATGGGGAATGCAAAGCCTCCGATTGTCTTCACCATCTCAACTGTCTTCGCCAGCGATGTGAGACTGAGGCTACATCCTCACGCTCATTATAAAATCGACGAAGGTATGTCCTGATTGGCTGGTCATGACGTTCATCCTATCCCATGAGGTTTTGGGGAAAACGTGGACCATGACACAGACTGGTGTATGAGGACCGCAGACTGCGAAGATGCCGTGGTATATTAACTCTTGGGAAATCACTATAAAAGTATAATTTATAACTTACTCATTAATGTAGAGGCTTATGTGATTCGTTGACATACCGGAAACACGCTGTTGGTGTCAACTTGATTGACAGCTTATAACGGACAAGATCTCTTTGCAATCTTCTTGATATTTTGTTTGTTCTCAGAGGAGTGACTCTCGCCAGAGACAAAGATTACAGTTATATCTTGTGTAAATATTTATGTATATATTAAAGAAATACGCAAACGAAACGTATGATAGTTAACATTAACTAAAAAATTATAACGGCTTGTAAATGATGTTGGGAATATTTAAATCTCAAGGGTTGCTTTGTAATGTAGTGGTGGATTGGCAAAAACCTCAGCCTAATACTTTCCCGTACAGACCTCACAGTCGGCTAATAAGTAATCATTATTCACTTCCCCAGAGATTCTTGAAATCACGAGGCAGGTCCTCGATATCATCATCAAGCGATTAGCGGGGTGGGAAGCCTAGATTGAATAAGAAGATGAAAGCCTAGTATACTATTTAAAGCACACCCATGGTGTAATAAGACTTCAAATAGTATGCTGGGCCGTCATCCTCATCTTCGAGCTGTGAAACAGGTTCGTTTTCACAGTGTACGCTTTAACGTTTAATGTGTGGCTAATATGTATATTTGATTTCCTCTTTACAGGCGTGCAGTCGGCATCATTAAACACTTGTCGCGTGGAATTTCTTGCTCAGTTGGTTGTTCTTGTTTTGTACTATTCACTTTTGTCGATTGGAGGCCTACATTTATGACCCTGTCGTGGGGATACAATGCAGGTGAGTAGTACTATACGGGCCAACTGACCCTTATTTTTTGCAACGCCTTTCAGTAAAAGGAGGGTGAAATAACCCATAAACATCCGATAGTCCAGATCACTATGGTACATATCGAACGTTTAAGGTAGAGTCAACTTTTGGAATTTTCACCAACTTCCTGGACAAATATTCTGCCCAAAAAAGTTTACCTCAAAAAAATACAGAAGAAAGCAAATTCCAAAAAACAAGGCCATCTTTCAACTTACGATTTAAGTTAATAAGATTGACTTAAGATTTAAGTTAATAATAATAATAAAATCGAAATATCACCATTTCACAGTTTTCATCTTTTGTTAACTTAAATCTTAAGTTGAAAGATGGTTTTGTTTTTCGGAATTTGCTTTCTTCTATATTTTTTGAAGTTGTCGGCTGGTCAAAGTTTACCTCAAATATCGTACTTTTAAAGAAGCTTTAACTTCAGTGTTAACAGTAACTTCCTCGGTGATCTTCGGTTCGAAACTACGTGTTTTAAGATCAAAATGCTTCTTTGGGAAAAGAAAGCTTTTATATGTCGCTGTGCATTGAGGTTTGACCTGATGTTCAGCAAGATGTTTTGGTTGTTTTTGGTATTTCTTTGGACGTGCAAGACGTAAACTGGGGGTTAAAATGATAGAATAGCTACTAAGTCGTGGCAACGAACTTAAAAATCGCTTGAATGCACGTAAATATGGCGGTGAGTTGAAAAAACGAGATATCTATTTAAAACAATTCATTAGGATCGTATACACCCTTACCAGAGCGGCAATGTTCGACCGTAGTTCTCAAAAAAACTGTTGAAAGCTTAAAAGAAATAAAACTAGATAAAGACTTGACCTAAAAAAAAAGAAAAACCAATTCATGTTGGCAGCTTAATAACGGGTTACGACGTGTGAAATCAAAATGAAAACGAAAATTTGGATTGTATTCATGCTAGAGTAAAGGATGATGCATGACGACATCCGAGGATGGACGACGCCATCCTCCTTAATTTAGTCCGGCTTCAGAACTGTTTTTGGAAAAAGGGTTTCTGAATTGTCATCTAATCAAACAAAATATAGATTAAGTTTTGTTCCATGAGGGGTGGCCCTTACTGGACTTCTAGAGAGAACAGCTCAGGTATCTGATAGGGTTATCCAGTATAAATAAAGGTACTTGACTTTCTAGTATAAATAAAGGTACTTTGCCTTTACTTTTACCCTTTTTCCACATAAAAACTGAAGTTAGCTTGTCTGAAAGTTCCACCGAAAGTAAACAAAAGATTAATTTACATGTACGTGTTCGATGTTTTCAGCGCTCAACAGGAACATGCATGCATTGAAATGAACGAAATTTGGTTACTGTTATATTGAACTATCCGTCTAAAAACAATGAATCAACACAAGAACATGCCTGTTTTATTTAATAATTGCTCCACAGTTTTTTGCCTAATTAGCCAGTAATCAACTGTAAAAGGATTAGTATTTTAAATGTAATTTTATGTCGATAGCAAGCTTATTGTTTTGAGTTATAATAAAGTACATAACTTGCAAACGTTATTATGGCACAACGTATGTGGTGGTGAATTTTGAAACGTCTAGTTGGGTTTCAATGTCGAATGTTTTCGCTCGAATTTCGTTCCATACCTCAAGAAGACCTTGCTTACATCACATGATTTGTAGGTTTAAGAAATGTTCATCAATTTATGTTATATTAATTCTAGAAACGTTGCGCATACTTTTTTCTTGTATTCAGAAGTAAATTATTAAACGATTCTTATAATGAGAAATTGGTGCTCTTTTTGCAAGAACCTTTTGCTTTTTTTTGAAAGATTTTCTCGCTGTTCTCCCAAGAAAAAGTAATCTTTACTCAAAGAAAACTTGTTGGTTTTTTTTCTTTTTCCTTTTTTCTTTTAAAGAAAAAGGACGTTCATAATTCTACACAACTTTTTTTCTCAGCAGAAAACACACTAGAAATATATTTGCTAAAAAAGATTTGACGTTTCGTAGCACAAGAAACCCTCCACCTTCTTGTACCTTGTCATATCTTTTTAAAAAGTAGCAACATCCGCTTCCAAAATGACGTTTGTATTTCTTCTTCCTGATCCTGCTGCTCAGAACGTCTTATCACAGGAAGTCTTATATATCTGTCATATTTAAAAATATTAGTATCACAGTGGTCGATGTAGCTTAAATCGTTGCTAGTATAGCAATAAAGTAAGAGTAAACAGTAAAAGTTATAAAGTATATTATTACATGGCAAAGCTCATTATCCAATCTGCACTTAAAATAACGCGCGTTGGTCGGCTGCCTAGCCGTGCAATAAGTTTTTTACACAGTCCAGCAAGTTTTGGCCGGGAAAATTTCCGAGTTGATTTGAAGAAAGAGAAACCAGATTTAGGTATGTTTTACAGAAGGTAAACAACAAAAAAAACTGTTAAAGACGTAGTTAGATAATCTCAACGTTGATTTAATGCACAAAACTAGATAAATTGTCACAAAAAACCCGAAGTAGTCGGTAAAAAAGCAAGCAAGTGAACTTGAAGCGCTCACTCGAAACAAAAAGTTCGTTAAAATCGATGTAGGAAGGAACCAAAAGCCATATAATAAATTTCTTAATAACCTCGGTTCGTTCTTTACAAGAAAGTATTTGCCTTCGGTTTTTTACCACTCGGAGCTCGCTCCTTCGTCGTTCGTTCTGTAGGAAAACCTCAGGTAAATGCTTTCCACTACAGTACGTACACTCAGTCAATAGTTAATCAGTAATACACCAAGTATAAATCCTGCTAGTGTTCTCAAGTACGTTTAATTGCGATCATCTTAAAAGGCTTTGGAGACAGGACTCCGCTGACCACTGCAAAGTCGGAACTAAGGGTCTCATTTTCAGGAACTTTGAGCACAAACCTTTGTAACATTCTTGAAACGACGAGCACAATCATCATTTTTCCGAGCGTTGGGCCGACGCATGATCGGCGGCCACCTCCGAAGGGATAAAACGAAGGTGCATTCCAACCGAAAAAAGTCCCGTCAGAATTTATGAACCGCTCTGGTTTGAACGAATGCGGATCTTTGAACACTATCGGGTCCATGTGTACCTGACATAGGTTCACGAACACTGAGCAGTCCTTGGGGATTCGATAACCTGCTATACTGGAGTCACACATGGCGCGTCGTGGTAGTACGGTCACAGCTAACGAATGGCGCATCGATTCAGCGAGCGCTGATAAGGTGTACGGAAGATTTGGTGCGTCCTTCCACTGAGGCATACGGTCTCTTCCGACCACGCGGTCAATTTCCTCTCGAACTTTCGCTTGTACGTCGGGATAGGTTAACATGTGAAAGACAAACCATGTTAGAGTTGTCCGAGAGGTTTCCGAAGACGCAACGAAGATGTCCATCATTACGCACATGCCTTCGGAAGGTACTTCTCCATCGTACATTTTGATGTTCTTCTCGCCAATTGTTGCTATAAAAGAGTCGGCTATATCGCGAAGGTTGTTTTTGTCAAACGTCTGGAGGTGCTCCAGTAGGTTTTTCCCGAAGAAACTATCCCTGGTCTGTATAAAGTTCTTCAGTTTTTCGTTGAATTCCGTCGGAAAGTACTTCAGAAAGGGAAGCAGTTGATAGTAACTCCCTTGGCGCAAGACAATGTTAAATTTCTCGGTAAAGTCGAGGAGCATATCCGAGGTGGGATTCCCGAAGTCGAACCTTTTGGACAACATCCATTCCAAGATCATGTTCATGGATGTCACAAAGATGTGTTTGGTGGGCTCGAAAGGGCGTCCACCTTTCGCCTCGAATCTTTTGAGCAGTTGTTCGATTTCCTTATCCACTCGCGTTTCTGCTGCTTGAAGTCCTTCACCGAACACGTGGATAGCACTCACGACCATTTTACGCTTAAAGACATACCTCGGCCCGTAGTTAGAAAGCACGATGTTATTTCCGCTGCTCACGATGTTGGCTGGAAAAGACAGCGGATCTAATCGGTTTGCAAAGTCAGCGTTGCGGCCAGACAGCACTTCTTTTGCCATATCGGATGAGTTGACCATAACTAACAGGCCAATCGGTGTTGTCACAGTGTAGATATCGCCGTATTTCTTGCGAAGGCCCTCAGAGGTGAGCGGAGGGTTACTGCCAAGTTGATGCGAATTGCCAATGAATGGCAAAGGAAAAGGACCAGGAGGCATATCTCTACGTTCTCTCTTAGTGGAGAAGATGAACCAGATAATGTACACCGACACTATCAAGACGAGGTACTCAATAACCATGTTAGCTGGAGGTCGGAAGTGACGTTTCTAGGGGAGATTAATTTATGAGAGTTTCAACGAGGAATGATTGCACGACATTTGTTGATTTATTTGCCGCATATTTAGGGCCGTTTGCACGACTGCACGTTGCGATTGTCATCCTGGTGTATGTAATAAACTCTTGACAGTCCATGCAGCAAAATATCCACACATGATTCACTGTTGTTTATCCTCGACACTCTCATCAGTTAAACACATACTCCAAGATGTAAATCGCAAGGGACCAAATCAAACGTGTAAACAGCCCTTAATAGTGAAGAATCATGATGTGCAAAATTACTGAAGCTTTTGTGCCCAACTACTTACTAGAACTTCTCAATTTCCGGGACAAACCTAATTACAGCTTACCGAATGATAAATTAAAATATTCTTTGGCAAAGCCTAACACGAATTTCCTAAAGAAAAGCTTTTCATATAGATGAGCTGCGTGAGATCTCAAAGCGATAAAACCAAAACATTGTTCAGTAATACTTGGTTCTGGCCTCCAAATGCCTCGAAATTATATCAATTCGAACAGGTTATTAAGGGAAAATACAAAGGGTATTGTTGACTTAATTTTCACAAGTAACCCGAGCTGGTTATAAAATCGGAGGTTGACCAAGTGAGAACTGGAAACCATAGTGTTTCTTATTCATGTCGAAAAGTATCTATTCCGAAAAAGCAACCCGAAATAATAAAAACAAGAATATATAAGAACTCAGATGTCTTTAATTTTATGTCCGATTTAAAGGAAACATTTAACACAAGAACAACACAATCTGAGGATCCTAATGAATAATGTGTCTGGAAATGAAGGTTTCTGCTAGTCTGTAATAGATATGCGCCTCCTATGAGAAGGAGCGTCAGAAGCACATATACTGCATGGCTTACTGACTACCTACCAGTGTGACATATCCTCATACAACCAAATATAACACCCTCATTCTTTCGGATTATCAAGTCGGGTCGAAACTTATTTACCATCGCCGTTTACGTAAGGCGAGGAAGCGGTCGAATGACAAAACTAGTTTAAAAGCAATGCAAGAAATTTTAGAGTCGATTAAAATTTTATCTCACCAAAAACCAGTCATATGGGAGACGATTATCTTGAGTGTGATTCCACATCGACGATCGAATAATATCAAGTTCCCCTTATTTATCTACTGAATACAACTTACCAGAAGACTTTTCGAAATCTGTTTTGTTATGCTAAAGTAAGCAACTGTCTTTCCATTCACGTCGGGTATTAAATATTTGCATGAAAAGAGAGTATCTTAAGATATCCAAACCATGAATAGACTCTCCACTGACCAAAACGGAACTAAATCCATTCGGACAATACTGGTCAAACCTTGGATGACACGTCGATATCTCCACCTGGTACAAAACATGACAAGTCATTGGTACACTTCGTGTCAGTTCACAATAATAATCTGGAAGGCCCTCAGAAACGTCCCCGCCTCTGAGACAAGGTTTCAAAGGTCACAAGTCCTTTTTGCATGAGATTATACTTCTCCTAAGAAGATTGTCTTCTGTGTTTTCTATATTATCTACCTTGCACAAACGTTGTATTTATTGTTTTCATCCAGATTGGAACAAACATTCAAGGTTAAAATTTTCACTCAGAAAAGTAATTTCATCGTATCCCCAGTCTCAATATAATATTGACAGATTACAAGTGGCATGCAATGGGCTACTGGATTTCATCGGCGTCATTCAAAAACTTCCGAGCAGCGACTTCCTAACCCTCTCCCTTATTTCTCCCTTCTACGCACTAGCTACTACAGTTATAGCTATACACGCGTATTTGACTTGTCAACTAAATTAAGTAATTATCCCGGGAAATTACCGGTAGCAGTTTTACTTGCAAATTTTGAAGTGATCAAATGAACGGAAATGGGCTATGCATTATCAAAACAAGATGCATCTTGACAGATTGAACTGAACTTTAATGACCAAAGTGATTTGACTAAAGCACTCCACGTCTATTAAAACCTTTCCTCATTAAATACTACAGTCTTATTCATATGTTTTTACAATCATATAAAGGACAGTGAGGCTGTACATGCTTACTTTTTCGTGAATTTCCTTTACTGAATTTATGCTGAAATTCAAGTACCTCATGGCTTATGTTAATCTGACATAGTTACTTATATTACCGTAAATAGTCTATTGAGGCCCTTCCGTAATACGCCCCCCCCCGTTCTCCTTTTCACTCACAATCAAAACGATAGTATTCGCGCTCTAGTTGCTTATGTAGTATTGGTACCATTTTCTGGTTCTTTGAGAAAGCTGCATGGCTGCTTGGAACCACAAGTCCGTCCTCTAGAATCGTCAGTCCCGTCGGTAAAAATTCTAAGCTACAACCCTAGCTAGATAAAAAATTTACGAAAAAGGAACGTCTGTTCTTTGGGCAAATGTCCTACTAATTCTTAATCTTGACAACTACTGACCTTCAGACGTTTGACGAAATAAACCCTCCCTCTCCATTAAGCCCCCGTCTCTATTAACCCGGAAGTCGACTAAACTCGACATTGGCGGAGAAAGAACTCCTGAAACGGGCTTGAAATAAATAAACCCTTCCGAGGGTTAAGCTTAATCGAGAATTTACGGTACATAACAAGCATAGGTTGGTTATAAACATTATAAGTCTGCAAATAATTTCTTACAAGTATCATCGACCGCACAATTCGGACAACTCAATTTAGACATACTGAAATTTTTAATTACTGAGGTTTCGTAACTGATCTTGTACCATCTTCATAGTGACGAGAAGGATCGCCCGCAGTTTAGCGGATGCACGCAAATTAGTTAGGCAAACGTGGACTCCGCTCAACAAAGCCTTAACTTAAAGATCGGTGGGTTTTTCTGCGACCGCTAAACTGTACTATAGCCGACGAGAATAGTGTACTAGAGGTGATGTCATTACTTTGAAGATCTTACTTTCATTCACGAAACGTCAGCAATTAACAGTGGCGGTACGAAGGGCGGGCACTGGGGGCATTTGTTCCGCCTAGATAAAAATTAATTTGCCTCAATTTCCCCTACATCCAAACCCATATTGAAAGTGTAAGATTTGTTTTTCATAATCGCTATTTATACTTAAAAAACTCATCCATAATTCACCAATAGAACACAAAAGATTTTGGCTCCTAATTAGTATACTGTAAATCGGATACTGAACACTAATTAGAATTATGAACTTTTCCCTTCGATTTTCTTGGTTAAAATTTACTGAAACTTCAAAATAACCGGTAAACATGGCCATTTAAATGTATTCGTATTTTAAGAAAGATACAATATTCGCGTCCAATCTGTATGCGATTTACTACGGCTCGCCTTGTAAATCGCATACAGATCAGCCGCTCATATTGTATCTATTAAATGGAAATCGCATTTTAAATAAAAAAACGAGGGATATGATTACATTGTTATGATATTTGACCTGTGATATGTTGTACCAGGTGAAAATATCCACGAAGGGTCTCCAGGTTATCTTAATGGTCTTACGCAAAATATATTGGTCAAGGGCGCAACCAGAAATTTCAAAAGGGGGCTCGTTTTCTTGTGCAGACCCCCCTGCTTCCAACAACAACGCACATAATTAACTACGTTAAATATGTGTTTACAGTGGAGCCCCACCTTACGACCACCCCGTTAATACGACCACTTTTTTTTCCCCGAATAAGAGTTAACTTTTTTTCTTATCTGAAAACCTCGTTAATACGACCACCCCGTTAATACGACCAACGACCATATTTTGATGTCCCCTACTGCTTAATACGACCACTCAACGTGTTGAGTAATGCCTTTTTGATATCAAATTCTGATATGCGGTGTATAATTATCTTAATCAATTACACATATGGCAAATAATTAACACTTAAACGTTTTTCAATTTTCATCTTAATTTTTATTAAACAGACAGAACGTGATTAAATATGTTTTTGGGTCGTTTTATCTTTTTCTTCTCTTCTTTTTTTCTGCCACTTTCCTCTGCTCTTCTCTTTTGGCCACATTCCATTTCGACTCTAACGGATAGGTTATTCGGGATGTTCAGCAGTTTGCTTACCAAGTCAATGTTCTTTTCCTGCCCCATAAATTTGTAAATGCATGGAATCTCCATTCCATATCCCCCGCCCCGATTGACATCTGTTCCAATAACTTTAGCCTCTGCTTTACTTTTCGAACAGAAAGGAACTTCAAAAATGGCAAATGAACTCGTCGGAGTAATTTGCCAAGCTCAAACCGATTAGCTTGAGTGTCGGAAAAACCAACGGAAGCTTACAGATATTTTTAAACCTAAATAAATTTAATTAACTAATATAGGGATTTATTATCAGAAGGGATTTATTATCATTTATTTTTATCAGAAGGTTGCGGGTTCGATCCCCCTCTGGGGCTCAGAAATCATTTTCTGAGTATCGAGCTTGAAGATCGTTCATCTACCTCGTTATTCATCTCATTTGGTTAATTTTGTTGAGTTGTGTTCAGTTAATAAAATTTATTTGTGGATTATTTTGTGGTATTAGCGTTATGCTAATTGAAATCTGACTCCATTTGCCATGACGTCATTTAAAAAAAAATTTGTTACGTATCTGATCCACCCCCCTTAATACGACCACCCCGTTAATACAACCAAATTTTTTCGACCCAACAATGGTCGTATTAACGGGGTTCCACTGTAGTTTATAGTAACAAAATCCGACGTTCAACGCGGCAAAAAGAGCAGAAGTAACTTCTGGGGGGCTCAGAACATTAAAGCTGACGGTTGATATCCAAAAAATCTCTCACACTCTCCAAAAAGAGCGACGACCAGCCTCCCTGACTTCCCCCGTCCTTCCGCCCATGCCTGCGATTGGCTTCTAGCATGTTGTACCAGGTGGAGACGTTGAGGGACGCTCGAAGGTTTCTCAAACTCGATAGAGAACTATACAAGGCACGGATCTCTCTTGTTAACTTCTCCAGGTCTTGACAACATTTAACCGCAATCCATTAGACTTTCGCTCAAAAGCGGAATCACCAGGTCAGGTAAAATGTTTCATTTATTTAAATCTCGTCCTAAGCCAGATTATTTATTCCCAGTCATGAGATCATCCATAAGCAGTTGAACCCGAGATAGTCGCCCAGCTTGTAATTGTTTCTATGGGAGATTGAATTTGATTACTTCTTAAGTTTATTGCATTGTGAACTTGTGACGAATATCTTTTGCATATCATGGTTTCTGTTGTTTTCATACGTAATATTGGTGAATGACTATAAATATTTCTTCACTAATTTAAGGCTCCACTAATGTTCGCCGAAATTGCTGTCTCGTTAGCGCTCGCGTACTTCCTATGGTTCGTCCTAACCACTTACAAAGAACGTCGAAATATGCCACCAGGTCCGATCCCTCTTCCACTGATCGGTAACGCTCATCAGGTCGGCTCGAACCCCCCCTTCTCTATGGACAAACTTCGCCAGAAGTACGGAGATGTGTACACGGTCACTTTCCCGGTTGGAACCTTCGTCATTGTGAACAGCGGTAAACTAGCGCGTGAAGCGCTGATCACTCGAAAAGACGATTTCGCCGGTCGGCCACATGTCTCCTCCTTTCCTTTCAACGTCATTTTTGAGGGGAAAAACATCGGATTCGTCGATTACGGTCCTCTCTTGACGTTCCGTCGAAAAATTGTCAATTCTGCGCTACATTTCTTTGGGGACGGGATTAAGGCCACTGAAGAGAAAGTCAACGGGGAGGTGAAGAACCTTTTGGAGCGTATCGAAGCCACCAACGGACAACCGTTTTCGCCGAAAGAGCACCTTGCTGCGGTCTCACTTAATATGATGAGTGAGTGGCTTTTCTCCAAGAGGTTCGAGTTTCGAGATCCTACTTTAAAACTGCTTCTGAACTTCAGTGAAGAAATCACTTTCTTTCTTCGTCAAGGGAATTATTACCAGATATTTCCTTTTCTGAAGTACCTGCCCACAAGTTACATGAAGTCACTCAAAGCATGGATGAAAACGCGGGATGACTTTTTCGGCTCAGAACTCCGACATCACCGCAAGACTTTCAAAGCGACGGAAGATCGCGATATCGTCGATTCCCTCCTCTCTGCGTATGAAAACGAGAAGGCTAAGAGAAGAGATAGGGATCTCGGCACGAGTGACGACATCAAATTCTTGATGATCGATGTCCTTGTTGGAGCCGCAGATACAACCATCTCTTTCCTCACGTGGTTCATATTGTACATGGCCATACACGGGAATGCGCAAGAGAAGGTGCATGAGGAACTGGATCGAGTGGTTGGTAGAGACCGCTGTCCTTGTTGGAGTGATGCCGAGAAGCTTCCGTTCCTGCAAGCTTGCATTTGCGAGGCGATGCGGCTGTCGGCTTTTATACCGGTCCTTGTACCCCACAAAGCTATTCGTGATTCCAGTATCGATGGATACCATATCCCTAAGGATACCACTGTTCTTTTTAATCTTTGGAGAATTCATTCCAATCCCACCGACTGGGAAAATCCGTCCATGTTCAAGCCTGAACGTTTCCTCGATGACGCGGGGCAATTTATCGGATGGGATTCAGCGCCGGGTTTCCTGCCCTTCGGGCTTGGTCGTCGGGCATGCGTTGGGCAAGCCATGGGCAAAATGCAAGTGTTCATTGTCGCGTCGCGGTTGTTGCATCATTTTAACTTCGGAGTACCGGAGGGAGAGCCTGTACCGAGTGTGGAAGGCGAAGAAAGTGCGGTTCGCTATCCCAGACATTACAGAGTCACTGCCAGAAAGCGATTCCAGTGATCAGCTGTGTGCAATTTGACGGTGGTTACAGTGACTATTTCTCTGCTGTACCAACTGATAATGTTTAGGAAACCTTTTCTAAAATTTGATGGACAATCATGTTTAATTGGTACTGTCTAGGATTGCACAATATTTTCGAATCTACAATATTGTTTGCAATGCTTTGGGTGGAGGTCAAGTTTTAAAGTAAACTCGTGGTACTTCTGTGACATGAAAATAATTTTACTTTTTATTAAACTACTCAAATCATTACTTGCAAAGCGTACAGTCAATAAAATGAAGTGAAAAACCAGTCATATGTATAGCAGTTTCATTATGTGATTTTCGAGATCGGTTAATGCGTTGTTTTTGTTATGTTTGCCATTCAATTTGGCGAAAAATATTACCTGTACCTCGCTTTGATTTTGTGGAGATACACTTGAGATTTATGAAGTCACGTTTAGAGTGTATTGTTAACGAGATTTGCTCCCCAAATGGGTAAAATTTCGCGTGGGAAACTGAAACTGAAATACAACACCTTTTAAAGGACTAAAAACGGCGTACAAATTTACCCTACCCCCCCCACCTTATTAGGCTTCACATTTCATTGCCTGATCGGCGTGCGGGTTAAAGAGAGTAGAGTTCACTGATTACATCGTCACAACAACAACGACTAAAGTTGTTACGTGAAGAACCAAACATATTCCAAAAAGGATCATCTTGTAAAACCCAACATTTCAGACAAATATGCAAATTAAACCAGATAATGATAATATTTTCCCTTCATTGCAAAGTCATTGCCAAACCAATTCATCATAACAAAGGAAGCTGTGATCCTCTTATTCGCTATGTGATATCATCACAGGGCGGAAGAAGAAAGACAGGCGATTAAAATTAACTGCTGCTTCTGACCAAATGTATATCCAACCCGATTTATTATTCGAAATTTGAGTTTTCAAGTAGACGTTTCTTTCAAAATTTGTGTTGCTTTATTTTTCGGTAATTTATTCTATATTATTCCATTTTCAAGTTATATAACAATTATTCGTCGAAGGTGACTTGAATATTGTTCATTAATCCCCGAGTCGAACTTCAGGGGATTATTCAATGATATTCACTTCAACTTTGCTGAATAATTGTTTTAGTATAATTACCCAGGTGATTATTTGAAAAGAAAGTAGTGAATTAGCACTTTTAAAATCTCCACGGTAACATTTACAAAGGTAGCCGCCATCTTGGTTCTGAACTTTCACTGTTGTAATCACCTGTAGGTGATTATTGAGATTTATGACGTAAATCTCTAACCAACCGCCACGTGGTATTTTCGATTATCACCTGTGTAATTACACTAAATTATTATATTATTCACATTTGTCACGTGACAGAAAGCCTCCATACTGAACTGAGAGATTCTAGGTACAGTGGTGTATCGTTCACCAATTCCTAAATCCACCTTCAAAGCCATACCAATATGCCGTACGCTGTTGGGTGTTCAGTACGTGCACCTCGATACACTGTAAATGGCCGGTGAGACCCTCTAACCATTGAGCTACCAAGGCTCGGATGGTGAGCTAAGGTGCAAGTTCGACATATGTTCGACCTAAGCGGAAGCTAGTATATGTTAATAATGTTATTCATGAGATATATATTTTTGAAATGTGGGAGCTTGGAAATATCTTGAATGACATATGAACGTTGCCTTCCTGAAGCTTTTGATCCCAACCTTGGAAGTTGATGTGGAAAACTGTAAATGTGAACGAAAAGATTATTTAAATACTCTTTGATAGTTGCCTCTAAAGTGTGTTGGATACTTTGCAATTGAATATCTCGTAAATGCACCCCCCAAATCTTTATTTTGGCGATGATTCTTATACAATGCTCTATAACCCACTACTCAGCAACTGGAAAATCTCGAACTTTGGGTTAGTTAATAGAATGCCAAATTTTTAAATTACTTCCTTCAACTTCTCTTGGACAAATGTGATGGGAAATTCTGCCAAAGTTCGTCTGCAAAATTTTAAATACCTTAAGTTCGTAATCAGAATCTTCTCTTTTTCAAATCACACTGGTCTGTCTCAAGTATAGATAAGAACTGAAAATTGACCGCTTATTCAATTAATCATCAGATCTGTCCCAAAAATTTTGCCTAGTTATACGTTTAAATACATTAAGTTAATTTAATCAAACTTGAAATGAAAATTATATAATATATGTAATTACGAATGTCATTTGTGGTCGACGTGCAACAAAATTCTAGATTCCATCAAGTTAAACCGCCGTAAATTGAACTTTCCACTAATTTTATCGTTCATTCGTCTAATGCACCTTAAATATCAATTAAAAAAACTGGAAAATATAAAGTCATTTCAAAACGCGTAAAGCATTTTCATCTTGTCTTTTTCCTTCTCCAGGACATTTTGGAATTCCTCGATGATCCCTAGCGCGAAGGTATCTTCTTGCTCATTCAACCAATCCTTTAACATCTCTCCTTCCAGAGGCACCACTTCAATTTTGTAGGGCGATGGCAAGTACCTCATGGTGAAAGTGTGGATGTACACCCAACCAACAGTCGTATCGTTGACGAAGTCAAGCCAAGAACTACATTCTGGATATTCCATCTTCAGTTTCATTGTGGAATTGTAGATGCGTCGAAGGAGGGATTTTAGAAGCTGAAAGACGGTTGACTTGGCTGCTTCCGTATTTTGAGCGTAGCCAAACTGGTCCAGAATCTTCACGATGTTTACGTCCACGGTGTTCTTATCACGGTAGAATGACACAAGGTCGTTCATCACCGAACATACAGCTGCCCCGTACAGATATTGGTAATAGAATGTGTCCATTGGGATCGAGGATCTCGTCTCTAATTGCCCCGAAAAGAATTCGTTGCTGATGTAGAAACAGGGCGCCCCTGATTCAGGACATCTGTTCCACAAATACTGTGCAATCGACACTTTGGTCCACTCGCTGTTATTCATTTTCACAGCGTAAAGATACGCGCGAAGTGTTCCGGCCATTCTCCTACGGAAATCCGCGGCTGTATTCAAAGAGACTCGGCCGGAATTCCAAACTATGAGCGTGGAACGGTTGATGTAGTCTGTCATGGTAACAACTATATTTCGCGCTGAAGTGTTTTGAAAGGATGATAAACTTTTCTCGAGGTCGGCTCCGTTCGGGCAGTCTGGGAAACGTTCGTCCATTTCTCTGTTTACGGAATCATAGGCTTCGACCATGTCTCCCACCAAGGTGCTGGGATACTTCTCCATGTGGAAGTCATCCAAGACGTACGCTGCGACGAGAAAGTAAACGTTAAGTTTGTACAGTTTCATGCTCCAAGGATCGGAAGGCAGTCGTGGATACATGAGTTGTACGAAGAAGTGAGGCTTGAGGTGGTGAAAGATTTTGTTTACTACATCTTCGTCAGCCAGCTTGACCTCGTGGCAGAGCCAAAGAACAAGTTCTTTCGGGGTAGACAAGTCTTCTTTTGGGGGATTTTGAAGCACTTCTTTAAATGGACATGACCACGCGTGAGGGAGACGAAGGCTCTTACTGCAAGCCATGGGAATTCTATACAGAAAAATTTCGCTATCAGCAAAGAAAATTAAAGTGTCTGTTTATGCTGGATAACATTATCAGCTACCTAAGCTGTCCTCCTTTGTGGTACAGTAAGGGCCACCCCTCGTGGGTCCAGTGTTACTACAGAAGGAAACCGGAGTACCCGGAGAAAACCTGCCATGTTTGGTAGAGTCTAACTGGACAACACTCTTCTCACATGTGACCAAGGTAACTTTAATCATAAAGCTGCATGGAGCTGGATGCGAACCCTAGTCAGTGGTGAGAGACACGTGCACTACCACTGAGTAATTTTGACCAAAGAACTGCACGAAACCGTTGTTCAACCCTTTTCACAAAGGTGAGAAACATGTACGTACACTACCGTTGGTTTGGCAGCTACGCAGTAATTTTTCAAGAAATACCAAAGGGATTTCGTGTTTGAATAGTGTGATCCAAACACGCGGGATGTTACGAGACTTGAGAAAAGCGTAAAAAGCCACGACTCGTCAGGTGAGTGTTTTTAACTTTTGGAAAGTCGAAGTGGTAGGGCGAGGTACTCTTTGGTCGCCAGTTTTCAATCCTGATCCTTGTCCACACTATACAAAACAACCTGGGTCAGTGTTTATTAACTTTTAGCCAGGTAATATACAGGTGATGGAATGGAATGGAATGGAAAATATTTATTTTACCAGGGTAATTCTTTCAGCTTACAAACAAACTGTTATCAATAGAAGCCCTGGATATTACTTAACTATAATAACATAAACGTAAAAGTATATTACAAGTATAAAAAATATATTACAGATATAAAACCAGATTTAAAATATATATATAATATAATATAATAAAATGATATAAGAATTGAATACTGCGTAGACAGTTAATAAATAAGGTAAAAAGTTAAAAGGTTGTTAACTGCCGTGACTGATCTCAAAGAATTCCAACGTTTCGAGCAAATGCTCTTTTTTTTTCTCTGACGAAGGACCTTTGCTCGAAACGTTTCAATTCTTTGAGATCATTCACGACAGTGATCAACCTTTGAAGTTTTTACAATATTCAGGTGAAAACGTTCTGATGTAAGTGATATCTACCCGGGAAATACAAGTGTGATACTAAAACCATACTGCCCAGAAGGGTTGATAAAGAGCAGGTAGTACCTGAGTTGTTTCGGTTCACATCGCAATATCTATTCCGCGTATGTTTGGCGGATAAAAATAAACCGACAATTACTCGATGTGTAGTGTGAACGGGACTTTATTCAAATGTTGGATCGTAGTAATGTTGTCATTCGTCTATACGAATTCTGATGACCAGTCGGCTTATAATGAAATTCAGCTGCCAGGTTTAAGAGCAGCCATGGAGCAGCGGAAGATAAACGTTTTAAGTTTAGTTCTACTTATAAATAAAATAACTTAACCACTGTGCTGGTTCCCTTTCTACATATGCTGAATATAACTATTAGAATGCCTTTCGAAATATTTGTAATATCAATCGAAGCGATTGTCTTTCCATTCGCTTTTGGAATCCAATGTTTGCATAAAATTGAAAAAACTGCAAAGTATTCTGGTAGTTGTATTCAGCTGACGTAATCAGGGGTACCGGATGTTACGTAGTTTACCCTTTCCCAGCAGGATCTCTTCCCCCTGTGGCCTTTGGCCTTGTTGACATGGAGGAACGGGACACTCCCCTAAAGGGTTGACCTTTCTAGGGGAGCCAAAAGAAAGCCTTGTTTATTTCATGTAGGGTGACACTTGTAGCGGGAGCAACCTCGCTGGTAGAGTAACCTAACCTCTGCCTGATCATTAACGCTTCGTCCTTGTCTCATGCAGATGTCATTTTCTTTGTTTTTTTCTAAATTCGTTGATTGCGCAGGATGATTTGATATTGAAGTAGTTCTCTCGTCATTCAGTACACCATTGTTTGCCCGATATCTTCGAAAGATCTTGCATGGCATGTACGCGCGCGAAGCCATGGCTGACAATACAGTGGACTATATTTTGCGCGCTCTTACACAGAAACATATCCTTCTGGGAGGGTTACCCTTCCCGATGCTCTTTCATGGCTTAAATAAAGAGAAAGATGGCCCCTGGTGCCAGGGTTACGAAGCAAACTGGTTGCTTCACCCTAGCACTCATGTAAATGAAACGCGGAAAGACAATAGACTCAGGTAACCCTCCTCCTACTTCCTACCCTGCCACCATGCAAATAGACCCTTAATGATCAATCTTTGAACAAAAATTTTAACCTACTTTCACTTTCAATAGTCCATGTAAGAAGCAAAAACGGGCTCGACCCACATAAGTTTTGTTCAGCTTCATTGTATTTTAGTGATTCTAATTCAGGTATTTCAGTAAATATCTAATTGATTCGTTGACATTGCTGTTTGTCGCCGTCTGTAAGCATGGTATGAAGTAAACAAGCGTGAGTAAGCCATTCAGAATGAACGTTCAAAATCTACCAGGTGGTAAGTTGAAGGAGTTTCAACCTTCAAGACGAACTTAAGTCCCACTTTTCAACCAGACGAACAGCCGAAGACCTCCGAATAGGATGTAGTTTTAAGGTGAACCACACAGGTCCTGACCTCTTTATCTCCTTAGGAACATGTTGCCTATATCCTTGAACTCTGTTGTTAACTAACCGCCCAGGTTACAATCAACAAATCGCGCGAAGTTTTACCGAAAATTGTGTGAGCTGGTCGTTTTTAATTTATAAATTACACCATTTTTTATTTTAATGGAAAGGCTACTTTTGGAATTTGCAATACTGTAAACGAGGACGTTTCTGCACGACCACTTCCATCAGGTATTACAAAATCTCCGGTTAAAATCTCACTTGAACGAAGGATTAAAATAACAGCCCAGCTCAAAATTGTTAAATAGAAGGCCGCGAAGACGATCTGAAACACATTTAAAATGAACTGGGCTCTTACCTTTATCCTTCGTTTGCGTTTTCCGCTCTTAAAATCTCACTTGCTTTACAAAGCTATTATGAAAAGTTCTATTCAAAGCTACAAAACCAATAAAGTGGACGTCATTCCTCCACTCTTTAGCCCCAGTTTAGCTAATCGGAAGGTGAAATGAATTTCTTCAGTAGGGCATTAAATATTTTTGTGGCTAGCATTTGCATGGTTGAAGCGAAACACGATCAAAAACGCGTTTTCATATTGAAGATCGGGTGCATACATTTCCCGTGTCCACTCTTTCTATATCAATATAAACAGTTAATACATAAACTATGTAACCTATATATAAAGTACTTAAAAACCATACCTAATACAGCAACTTTGTCTCGGAAACGTGAAAGGAATGATAGTTGGCTGGCGGAATGTTAGTATCAACGACCAGCTGAGAATTAAACTGACCAAAATGCTCAGTGAATGATAGTTACCCTTACTAAAAGTCGGATACCCAATGTGCCAGGCTCCATCTTCCTATTCCCGTACCAGCCTTTGGCCAAAGGTCAAAGGAAGTCGACGTTAACATAGATATAATATTCAAAACATATACCATAGCACTCAGCACCTAATCTGCAGGATGTACTGGAATTGGCGGATAACATATCTTGTGTCAACAAACTATTCATCCACAAACAGAAAGTTTTCAACAGTTGCTTTTCTTTAACAAAACATATTCCGGAAAATATTGACGTCTTGAGACTAAAAATTAGATTCAACAACAAGATTAGACTCTTGGAAGATTATAAAATTTCGACTTTATTTGAAATTAGTATTTCAAAATAATCTAATCTCGCACTGTCTTATTATGTTGTTAATTCAAATCTTGAGTTTCAAGACGTCAATATTTTCCGGAATAAGTTCTCTACTATATTTTTTAAAAACCTCGGTTGTTGCTTTTATTGTTCTTGCCTTTTCAGCAGTTGCGAAATTGTCCTTCACGAGAACAGGCCCGCAGAGAGGCAACAGGAGGCCCGGGGCAAAGTGGGCATCCAGAAGCCCCCCCCTAAACCTTCAGATTATGGCCTATGCGCCAAAAAGAGTTTCATTCGGGATTAAGGGGATTAAGGCGTTTAAGGCATTTTGAGGAATTCTTAAGAATAAGGCCCTTACAATCTGAGGCCCCTCAGAGTACGAGGCTCTGGGGCAATCTCCCCCCCCCCCCAGCCTCTCCCTCTTTGCGGGCCTGCATGAGGATTCAAATTAACCCATGATCTGTAGTCCTTCGTGTGGTTTTAAATCATGGCTTACCGTTTCGACCGAAAGTACTCGAGACAAATTTTCAGGCCGTTCATTGGCCAAACACATGTGAGAAATACTTTTGAATGTTAGAGTTGGCCAAAAGCAAGTAGGAATTCATGTTTAATCAATGTTGTATTGTAGTTCACTTCGTTTCAGTAGGCGCGAGGTATTCCTCAATGCTTTTTTGTCGTCGAGTTTGTTTCCGTAATCGAGAACATCTTTCAGCTCATTTGTCGGGAAAATTACCGTTAAGAGAGTGGGAAACTGAGAAATTTTCTAACTGGCGGAGGTTAATGATCGCTTTAATCTTTCCTTGGGTAGCTACTATGAAATGATAAATTCACAATTAACCTACACTGTTGAAGTCAACTGAAAAATGTTGACTCGAGCGGGATTTGAACTCGCACCTTCGAGATACCGGTCCGCCGCTCTACCTGTTGAGCTATCGACTTGATAGCTCAACAGGTAGAGAGGCGGACCGGTATCCCGAAGGTGCGAGTTCAAATCCCGCTCGAGTCAACATTTTTCAGTTGACTTCAACAGTGTAGGTTAATTGTTGATTTATCATTTCATAATACCCTAAGGATGATTCTGAAATAGAATTGGGTAGCTACGATTTTCTTTCTTTCTAAAGAGCCCTGTCGCCATGAAAGAGTTGTTAAAAAGTCTGTAGAGAATATTAAGTTGAAATAAGATACTACGTTGGCAGTGTTTAATAACTTAAAAAATTCAAACGTAGGTAACTACCGTGTCTGGTCGCAAAGAATTCCACCTTTCGAGCCAAGGTTCTTCGTTAGAGAAAGAAACGAGTTCTGAAACATGAATATCAGTTAGACTTGGTACAGGAGTAAGAAGCTTGCCTAGTAGTGTCACGCTTCGAAGGTGACTAAATCCGCCTTACTTTAATCTGAACTGAGGCTTGTGTTGGATGAGTTTTTTATAGTTGACCAGAAAGTATTGTTAGTGTGAGGTTTAAATTTGCATCCAGACAGTGAAAACGGGATTTTAGACGGGACTGAATGATAAAACAGCCGCAAGAAGGTTGTCTGTTTTGCGTAATTAAGGTGCTCATGTATTGCTTCACTTGTATATAATTCAAACAAATACGGAAATGCTCAACATCCGACCGTGGTTCATCCAATAGCTTGAGCAAAGGGGAATGTAGGGGAGAGGGGCAGGGGGGGGCTTGCACCCTCACAACTTTACCGGACTGGTAACGTTATTCCTAGAAATATTACACAATACATCCTAGAATGCCGTCAATCAATGTCAAGGATGCCTAAAATTAAAAATTCAACATGAGAGTTATTTCCAGGATCAGGTTACTTCTGTGTAGCCGTGCTTTGAATTTCCGGAACTACCCCTCCCCTAGTACGTCCGGCCATGCTATTGCGCTCAGCATTGCCAACATATCCCTGCTGCCTTCAGTCTTACATCGGATAAACAGAAAGATGTCTCTACACTCGAATAACAAAAAACATAGTAGCCGCTCTGATTCTGAAATTAACAATCACCTCAACTCCTGCGAACAATTTCGACACTTAAAAATCCTTATGGAACTCAAACCTTTATTCTGAGAACTTGAACTTTGTTTCATACTCGGTAAATTTAAGTAATTTTGTTTTCAACAACAGTAAAATTACAACCAGATCTGATCATTGGATGATATTGCTTTATAAAGAAATGCTTCCAATCTGCCAACAAAAACCGCTAATCACTACTAGAACGAAAGCGTCGAGAGAATTAATAATAAACTAAATAAAGTAAGTGGTTTGAACCTGGGAGAATCGTGACATGTTTGAGGAAGTTGATCGTCCAGGTTAGTGTAGTCTTGAGAAGGACTGTTGGTTGAAGTGACTGACGTTTCGACAGCCTTAGCGGCGGTCATCTTCAGAGTCAAAAGGAGACTTGACTCTGAAGATGACCGCCTCTAAGGCTGTCGAAACGTCAGTCACTTCAACCAACAGTCTTTCTCAAGACTACACTAACCTGGACGATCAACTTCCTCAAACATGTCAGAATTAATAATATTTTATTAACAGCTCATTGTTTTCTGTGTCAAGAAGTATTGCTGTTCTCTGTAATTTAACAGCATTCCTGATTATCACTAAAATTTAGTCGAAACGTAGAATCCCTGATAAAATGATTTCGCTACTCGGAGTTACCATTGTTGTGTATTCCGTAGCACTCTACGTTCACATCGTTGTTTAATTTATTGACATTTCTGGCAGAATTGCTCAGTACTAGTAATCAATCTGTTGATAGTAAACTAGACAATGATCAAGGGCGGAGACAGCCCCCAAAAAGTGGGGGGGCAAATAACTTGCAGAAGAGTTTTTGCAGGATATTGTTCCAACAAATGCTGTACAGCTGTGTGGCTTTCATAAATTTTAGGAAACCTTTCTGATTTTTAAATTATGCAACCGCATGTCTACGTATCCTACAATAATTTTTCTTATTATAAAGCTTTGAAATAGAACACAAAAAACGGTGACGGAGGCCCTAAGTGTACTACTACATACACGTTTTAAACATTAAAATGTCCAAAGTACTTAATCCTTTCATCATGCAAATCCACATATTCTTTTTACTTTTTTCCCTTTTTTTTCTCTTTCCTTTTTTTGTCTGGTAGACACCATATATTGAACAAAGTACGCTGCCTTTTATTGCCATTGAGCTTTTGTTTACGAGGAAAACCACGTAAAACGCGTGTTTTCTGATGGCTGGTAAATACTACCGCGAACATTTCGGGACATGTCCACGATCGCCTCTCCACAGTTTTAGTTTTATTGATCAATTATTACACTTTAGTCGACGACTTTTTTCCATTTGATGTTACACCACATTTCCTCCAGATGTAAAGATTCATAAAATATGAAAGTACAAATTTTGGGGTTTTTGACAGAAATGGGGGCTCTGCCCCCCCAACTTTAAAAGTGGGGGGGGTCGAGCCACCCTTGCCCCCCCTATATCTCCGCCCCTGATGATATCACTACACTTTCTATTTCAGAATCATCCTCAGGGTATTATGAAACGAAACTTCACAACTAACCTACACTGCCGAAGTCAACTGAAAAATGTTGACCGGTATCCTGAAGGTGCGAGTTCAAATCCCGCTCGAGTCAACATTTTTCAGTTGACTTCGGCAGTGTAGGTTAATTGTGAAGTCTCATATCACCACACGCTAGCCAGAAGGCACTGTCTAAGAGTTACTCAACAGCTTTACTGTTGTATTGTAGAAGTACTGTCTATTAGTTTATTCATTTAAAGAATATTCGTTTACTTTTGATGTTACGGATCGTAAGATATGGGAATGTAGGAGGGTGTGACACTCATCTTCAAAGTTTTTAAAAAAAGGCAGAAAACTCGCGAAGAAATAGTTAGTTGGAACATTAAATTTCAGGCAAAATTTAGTTTGGTAAAGATGTCGAAATCCCCTCTGGCCGCGGTCATTGATTTACATGTTTATGCAAATGCTCTCAAGCTATTCTACTCAGAAATACTTTCCGAGTCTCCGACTGGGAATCGAATCTGTAACCTTCCTATCGCCGGTGAGATGAAGAAGGTTACTGGTTCGATTTCCGCCATGGACTCATAAAGTATTTCTGAGTAGAATAGCTTGAGAACGCTGGCATAAACATACATCTACTAAGCTACTACAATTAACTATATCAATAATTTACATCTTATTGAGACTGAAGAAGCAAGGATACACCATACATAGCCTGAATGCACGTCAAATTAAATTATACGATATGATATCCTGGCAAATCAACCTGGACACACCCCCCATGTCAAAATGGTTACCTCCGCCTGTATTTATTTAATGAGCGTATGTTTGATTTATCGACGTTTTTCTGTCAATATTAAACCAAATTCGTAACTAATTCAAGGCTATGAGAAGTCACAAGCGATTGTGCATGTTCATCAATCTTCTGCGTTTTTGTCGATCATTTCAAAACAAATATCCGCAAATATTCGAGTTTGCTTCTCTTGAACGAGGCCGTCATCAA
Source organism: Heliopora coerulea (assembly GCA_030142905.1). Taxonomy (NCBI): domain Eukaryota; kingdom Metazoa; phylum Cnidaria; class Anthozoa; order Scleralcyonacea; family Helioporidae; genus Heliopora; species Heliopora coerulea. The sequence goes on from JASJOG010000407.1 coordinate 104,923, forward strand.
AACAAATCATCCAGGACAATTTATTGTTAACAGTTCCTATGAAATGACCAAACACGCCCGGATACCGATGGACAGTCGATGTGAACATACATCTTTCGACCTCCAGGATGCAGTCTTCTTCTGTTCCCATCTCGAAGCGCCCGATGTTCGACATAGCATTACACGTTGCCTTTCGAACGAACAAATCTCTGTCCTCCGGAATGATCATGTCGTTGAAACTTTCTAAAGGATTCAACGCGTTTATTGCTCCCAGAAAGGCTTTCACATGTCTGCCCTTCTTCAATCCACTGTGGATATCCACTGTGGATATCCACTGTGATTTTCTTCGCCCAAGACCAAAAATCAGCGTACCTGGTTATAACTGGTGTTGCGGCCAGAGAGCACTTCTTTTGCCATATCGGATGAGTTAACCATAACTAACAGGCCAATCGTTGTTGTCACAGTATAGATATCGCCGTATTCCTTGCGAAGGCCCTCAGAGGTGAGTGGAGGGTTACTGCCAAGTTGATGCGAATTGCCAATGAATGGCAAAGGAAAAGGACCAGGAGGCATATCTCTACGTTCTCTCTTAGGCCCTGTCCACACGTATCCAGATTTTTTTAAAAACGGAGATTTTTTTCTCCGTTTTTAAAAAAATTTGCGTCCACACGTAGCGTATTCGAATCGTTTTCGTCCGTCCACACGTAAACGCAAAAACGATGGAAATATGATAGCGCCCGGCGTAGAGCATGCGCATCGCCTAGTAATATGAGCTCTTCCAAACGATCCCTCCACTCTTCAGGTACCACAGTTTGGCTGGCAAAGTTGTCCAACCTAGCACTCGTTCGTCCTGGCCTTACCCAGAATCTGCATGGTCTAGCTGGCTTTTTATTTAATCGTTTTAAAACGATTTTTTGCGACGTTGAGACGGAAACCATCTTCATAATATTCATTCGCTTTCTCAAATATTCTCCGTGAACGTTTAACATAGTAACATGCAGCTGAATGCTAGCTATTAGACTTGAAATCAGCCCAAGTAAAATAGCCATACAGTTTTGGTCGGCCACCTTGAAAACAGATACAAAACGCGCACCGCTATAGACTGGACCCGATCATCAACGTCATCGTTTTCGAAAACCTCCGTTTTCGCCCGTCCACACGTAAACATGAAAACGGCGTTTTCAAAAAAATCCACTCTGGAGAGCGTTTTCGAAAACCTCCGTTTTCGGTTGCCGAAAACGCCGTCTACGTGTGGACGCAAGGCCAAAACGGAGAAAAAACCTCCATTTTAAAAAATATCCGCATACGTGTGGACGGGGCCTTAGTGGAGAAGATGAACCAGATAATGTACACGGACACTATCAAGACGAGGTACTCAATAACCATGTTAGCTGGAGGTCGGGAATGGCGTTTCTAAGGGAGATTAATTTATGAGAGTTTCAACGAGGAATGATTGCACGACATTTGTTGATTTATTTGCCGCATGTTTACCGCCGTTTGCACGACTGCACGTTGTGATTGTTATCCTGGTGTATGTAATAAACTCTTGACAGTCTATGCAGCAAAATAACGCTTATGATTCGCTGCAATTTGTCCTTGACTCTCTCGTCTGTTAGACACTCCAAGACGTCAATCGCAAGGCACCAAATCAAACGTGTAAACAGCCCTTAATAGTGAAGAATCATGATGTGCAAAGATACTGAAGCTTTTGTGGCCAACTACTTACTAGAACTTCTCAATTTCCGGGACAAACCTCATTACAGCTTACCGAATAATATAATAAAATATTCTTTGGCAAAGCCTAACACGAATTTCCTAAAGAACAGCTTTTCATATAGATGAGCTGCGTGAGATCTCAAACCGCTGTTGAGATCGCAAAGCGATAAAACCAAAACATTGTTCAGTAATACTTGGTTTTGGCCTCCAAATGCCTCGAAATTATATCAATTCGAACAGGTTATCAAGGGAAAATAAAAAGGATATTGTTGACTTAATTTTCGCTAGTAGCCCGAGCTGGTTATAAAATCGGAGGTTGACCAAGTGAGAACTGGAAACCATAGTGTTTCTTATTCATGTCGAAAAGTATCTATTCCGAAAAAGCAACCCGAAATAATAAAAACAAGAATATATAAGAACTCAGATGTCTTTAATTTTATGTCCGATTTAAAGGAAACATTTAACACAAGAACAACACAATCTGAGGATCCTAATGAATAATGTGTCTGGAAATGAAGGTTTCTGCTAGTCTCTAATAAATATGCGCCTCCTATGAGAAGGAGCGTCAGAAGCACATATACTGCATGGCTTACTGACTACCTACCAGTGTGACATATCCTCATGCAAACAACTATAGTACCCTCATTCTTTCGGATTATCAAGTCGGGTCGAAACTTATTTACCATCGCCGTTTACGTAAGGCGAGGAAGCGGTCGAATGACAAAACTAGTTTAAAAGCAATGCAAGAAATTTTAGTGTCGATTAAAATTTTATCTCACCAAAAACCAATCATAAGCAGTGGCGAAGCTGACCATAAATGACTGGTCATGCTATTGTAACCTCAGAGTGAATGCGAGCGCCAAAGGCACGAGCGCCCTCTAGG
>JASJOG010000407.1:112500-197600 GCA_030142905.1 Heliopora coerulea
TACTGGAGGTGATGTCATTACTTTAGAAGACCCTACTTGACCATTCACGAAACGTCAGCAATTAACAGTGGCGGTACGAAGGGCGGGCACTGGGGGCATTTGTTCCGCCTAGATAAAAATTACTTTGCCTCAATTTCCCCTACCTCCAAACTCATATTGAAAGTGTAAGATTTGTTTTTCATAATCGCTATTTATACTTAAAAAACTCATCCATAATTCACCAATAGAACACAAAAGATTTTGGCTCCTAATTAGTATTCTGTAAATCGGATACTGAACACTAATGAGAATTATGAACTTTTCCCTTTGATTTTCTACCTTAACATTTACTGAAACTTCAAAATAAACGGTAAACATCGCCATTCAAATGTATTTGTATTTTAAGAAAGATACAATATACGCGTCCAATCTGTACGCGATTTACTACGGCTCGTAAATCCCCTACAGATCAGCCGCTCATATTGTATCTATTAAATTAAAATCGCATTTTAAATAAAAAAAACGAGGGATTTGATTACATTGTTATGATATTTGACCTGTGATATGTTGTACCAGGTGAAAATATCCACGAGGGGTCTCCAGGTTATCTTAATGGTCTTACGCAAAATATATTGGTCGAGGGCGCAACCAGAAATTTCAAAAAGGGGGCTCGTTTTCTTGTGCAGACCCCCCCTGCCTCCAACAACAACACACATAATAAACTATGTTTAAGTTTGTGTTTAGTTATAGTAACAAAAGCCGATGTGAAAGGCGGCAAAAAGAGCAGAAGTAACTTCTGGGCGGCTCAGAACATTAAAGCTGACGGTTGACATCCAAAAAATCTCTCACACTCCCTAAAAAGGGGGGCGAGTAACCTCCCTGACTCCCCCCTCTTTGCTCCATGCATGCGATTGGCTTCTAGTATGTTGTACCAGGTGGAGACGTTGAGGGACGCTCGAAGGTTTCTCAAACTCGATACAGAACTATACAAGGCACGGATCTCTCTTGTTAACTTCTCCAGGTCTTGACAACCTTTAACCGCAATCCATTAGACTTTCGCTCAAAAGCGGAATCACCAGGTCAGGTAAAATGTTTCATTTATTCAAATCTCGTCCTAAGCCAGATTGTTTATTCCCAGTCATGAGATCATAAATAAGCAGTTGAACCCGAGATAGTCGTCCAGCTTGTAATTGTTCCTATGGGAGATTGAATTTGATTACTTCTTAAGTTTATTGCATTGTGAACTTGTGACGAATATCTTTTGCATATCATGGTTTCTGTTGTTTTCATACGTAATATTGGTGAATGACTATAAATATTTCTTCACTAATTTAAGGCTCCACTAATGTTCGCCGAAATTGCTGTCTCGTTAGCGCTCGCGTACTTCCTATGGTTCGTCCTAACCACTTACAAAGAACGTCGAAATATGCCACCAGGTCCGATCCCTCTTCCACTGATCGGTAACGCTCATCTGGTTGGCTCGAACCCCCCCTTCTCTATGGACAAACTTCGCCAAAAGTACGGAGATGTGTATACGGTCACTTTCCCGGTTGGGACCTTCGTCATTGTGAACAGCGGTAAACTAGCGCGTGAAGCGCTGATCACTCGAAAAGACGATTTCGCCGGTCGGCCACATGTCTCCTCCTTTCCTTTCAACGTCATTTTTGAGGGGAAAAACATCGGATTCGTCGATTACGGTCCTCTCTTGACGTTCCGTCGAAAAATTGTCAGTTCTGCGCTACATTTCTTTGGGGACGGGATTAAGGCCACTGAAGAGAAAGTCAACGGGGAGGTGAAGAACCTTTTGGAGCGTATCGAAGCCACCAAAGGACAACCGTTTTCGCCGAAAGAGCACCTCGCTGCGGTCTCACTTAACATGATGAGTGAGTGGCTTTTCTCCAAGAGGTTCGAGTTTCGAGATCCTACTTTAAAACTGCTTCTGAACTTCAGTGAAGAAATCACTTTCTTTCTTCGTCAAGGGAATTATTACCAGATATTTCCTTTTCTGAAGTACCTGCCCACAAGTTACATGAAGTCACTGAAAGCATGGATAAAAACGCGGGATGACTTTTTCGGCTCAGAACTCCGACATCACTGCGAGACTTTTAAAGCGACGGAAGATCGCGATATCGTCGATTCCCTCCTCTCTGCGTATGAAAACGAGAAGGCTAAGAGAAGAGATAGCGACCTCGGCACGAGTGACGACATCAAATTCTTGATGATCGATGTCCTTGTTGGAGCCGCAGATACAACCATCTCTTTCCTCACGTGGTTCATATTGTACATGGCCATGCACGGGAATGCGCAAGAGAAGGTGCATGAAGAACTGGATCGAGTGGTTGGTAGAGACCGCTGTCCTTGTTGGAGTGATGCCGAGAAGCTTCCGTTCCTGCAAGCTTGCATTTGCGAAGCGATGCGGCTGTCGGCTTTTATACCGGTTGTACCCCACAAAGCCATTCGTGATTCCAGTATCGATGGATACCATATCCCTAAGGATACCACTGTTATTTTTAATCTTTGGAGAATTCATTCCAGTCCCAGCGACTGGGAGAATCCGTCCATGTTCAAGCCTGAACGTTTCCTCGATGACGCGGGGCGATTTATCGGATGGGATTCAGCGCCGGGTTTCCTGCCCTTCGGACTTGGTCGTCGGGCATGCGTTGGGCAAGCCATGGGCAAAATGCAAGTGTTCATTGTCGCGTCGCGGTTGTTGCATCATTTTAACTTCGAAGTACTAAAGGGAGAGCCTCTAACGAGTATGGAAGGCGAAGAAAGTGCGGTTCGCTATCCCAAACATTACAGAGTCACCGCCAGAAAGCGATTCCAGTGATCAGCTATGTGTAATTTGGCGGTAGTTGCAGTGACTTTCTTAGTTATACCAGCTGATAACGTGTTGGAAACCTTTTCTAAAATTTGATGGACAATCATATTTAATTGGTGCTGTCTAGGATTGCACAATATTTTTGAATCTACAGTGTCGTTTGCAATGCTTTGGGTGGAGGTCAAGTTTTAAAGTAAACTCGTGGTACTTCTATAACATAAAAATAATTTTACTTTTTATTAAACTACTCAAATCATTACTTGCATAGCGTACAGTCAATAAAATGAAGGGAAAAACCAATCATATGTTTCGCAGTTTCATTTTGTGATTTTCAAGATCGGTTAATGCGTTGTTTCTGTTAGGTTTGCCATTCAATTTCGCGAAAAATGTTACCTGTAGCTCGCTTTGATTTTGTGGAGATACACTTGAAATTTATGTAGTCACGTATGGAGTGTATTGTCAACGAGATTTTCTGCCAAAATGGGTAAAATTTCGCGTGGGAGACTGAAACTAACATACAAGGCTGCGTAAAGGACTAAAAATGACGTACAAATTTAACCCCCGCCTTGGCTTCATATTTCATTGGCCGATCGGCGTGAGGGTTATAGAGAGCAGAGTTCACTGATTTCACCGTCACAACAACAACCACTAAATTTATTAGGTGAAGAGCCAACCATGTTCCAAAAAAAAAGGTCATCTTTGAAACCCAAGATTTCAGACCGATATGCAAATTAAACCGGACAACCATAATATTTTCCCTTCATTAGAAAGTCATTGCCAAACCGATTCATCATAACAAAGGAAGCTGTGATCCTCTTATACACGACACGACACGACATCATCACAGGCGGAAGAAGAAAGACAGCCAATTAAAATTAGCTGCTGCTTCTGACCGAATGTATATTCAGCCTGATTTATTGCTCGAAATTTGAGTTTTCAAGTTGACGTTCCTTTTATTTTATATTATTCAACTTTCAAGTTGTAGAAAAATTATTCGCCGAAGACAATGTGAATATTGTTGAATAATCCGCGAATCGAATTTGAGGGGATCGTTCAATGATCTTCATGTCACCTTCGGCGAATAATTGTTTTAGTATAATTACTTAGGTGATTATTAGAAAGAAAGTAATGAAATAGCACTTTTAAAATCTCCTCGGTAACATTTACAAAAGTAGCCGACATCTTGTTTCGGAGCCTTCACTGTTATAATCACCTGTAGGTGATTATTGAGATTTATGACGTTAATCTCTAACCAACTACCACGTGGGATTTTTGATAATCACCTGTGTAATTATGCTAAATTATTATATTCACATTTGTCACCTTATTATACATTCAAACTTCGTTCTGGTTTCTTGCTGGTCGACATTCACTGGTTAATTCTCAATGTCCGGAAGCCGTGACATCACTTCCGCCGAATATCGTGAATTATTCGACGGAGCTGTCCAAAAAAATTTGATTTTGATCACGTGACCACCTCAAGGCCGCGAAAATTACAAAACAGCAAAAATTGCCTGCAGCCGTTTGGAAAGGTAATCCCACGAGTCTTTTTAATGAAAATCTTCTCTTGCGTCTATCGCTGTTTTAAATGTATAATAAAACAATTATTGGATTCGGCTTGCGCATAATATCAAGAATTTTCCAGACCGAGGTCAATGTCATAAGACTCATATAGAAATAGTTCAATAAGCGCCTGTGGGCCGCTTTTAAATTTTAATGGCCAAGGTAAAGGACCTCCACAAAAGAACCCGACCTTGCACAAAAAAAGTCCATTGCTTTCAATGTAAATGTTTTCCTTTGGGAACAACTCAAGCTTTGATGTGCTCTAACTCGTTGGACTGTATTTTATCAGTTTGTAACCATTATGTAATGACTATTAAGTCGAAAACGTTTGGTTTTATTAAAGAGTTTTCACATCGAATGATAGATGAACATTAGTCAATCTCTATCCTTAGAAAACGATTTCTGACCCCCAGACGGGAATCAAACCCACAACCTTAAGTTTCTAATGGCCGGTGAGACGCTCTAACCATTCAGCTACCAAGACTTAGATGCTGAGCTAAGGTGCAAGTTCGATATGTGTGCGATATAAGTGGAAGTTACTATATGTTAGTAATGTTATTCATGAGATATATATTTTGAACATGTGGGAGCTTGGAAATATCTTGAATGACAGATGAACATTGCCTCCCTGAAGCTTTTGATCCCAACCTTGGAAGTTGGTGTGGAAAACTGTAAATGTGAACAAAAACATTATTTAGATACTCTCTGATAGTATGTAAATTGTATGGGATAATTTACAATTGAATATCTTGAAAACAACCTAAAAAATCTTATTATTCTTTATTTTGGCGATGATTAATGTACAATACCTTTTACGCCTACAACTTATATTGCTCAACAACAGGGAAATCTCAAACTTTGTGTCAGTTAATCGAATACCAAATTTTTAAATTACTTCTTTTCACTTCTCATCGACATATGTGATTGGAAATTCTGCGAAAGTTCGTCTGCAAAATTTAAAATACTGTAAGTTCGTAATCGGAATCTTCTCTTTTTCAAATCATGTTGGTCTGTCTCAAGTATAGATAAGAACTGAAAAGTGAGCTCTTATTCAATTAATCATCAGATATGTCCCAAAAATTTTGCCTAGTTATACGTTTAAATACATTAATTTAAGTTAATTTAATCAAACTTGAAATGAAAATTATATAATATATGCAATTACGAATGTCATTTGTTGTAGACGTGCAAAAGAATTCTAGATTCCATCAAGTTTAACCGCCATGAATTGAATTTTCCTCTAATTGCATCGTTCATTCGGCTGATGCACCTTACATATCATAAGAAAAACTGGAAAATATAAAGTTATTTCAAAACGCGTAAAGCATTTTCATCTTGTCTTTTTCCTTCTCCAGGACATTTTGGAATTCCTCGATGATCCCTAGCGCGAAGGTATCTTCTTGCTCATTCAACCAATCCTTTAACATCTCTCCTTCCAGAGGCACTACTTCAATTTTGTAGGGCGATGACGAGTACCTCATGGTGAAAGTGTGGATGTACACCCAACCAACAGTCGTATCGATGACGAAGTCAAGCCAAGAACTACATTCTGGATATTCCATCTTCAGTTTTATTGTGGAATTGTAGATGCGTCGAAGGAGGGATTCTAGGAGCTGAAAGATGGCTGACTTGGCTGCTTCCGTATTTTGAGCGTAGCCAAACTGGTCCAGAATCTTCACGACGTTCACGTCCACAGTGTTCTTATCACGGTAGAATGTCACAAGGTCGTTTATCACCGAACATACAGCTGACCCGTACAAATATTGGTAATAGAATGTGTCCATTGGAATCGAGGATCTCGTCCCTAGTTGCCCCGAAAAGAATTCGTTGCTGATGTAGTAACAAGGCGCCCCTGATTCAGGACATCTGTTCCACAAATACTGTGCAATCGATACTTTGGTCCACTCGCTGCTATTCATTTTCACAGCGTAAAGATACGCGCGAAGTGTTCCGGCCATTCTCCTACGGAAATCCGCGGCTGTATTCAAAGAGACTCGGCCGGAATTCCAAACTATGAGCGCGGAACGGTTGATGTAGTCTGTCATGATAACAACTATATTTCGCGCTGAAGTGTTTTGAAAGGATGACAAACTTTTCTCGAGGTGGACTCCTTTCGGGCAGTCTGGGAAACGTTCGTCCATTTCTCTGTTTACGGAATCATAGGCTTCGACCATGTCTCCCACCAAGGTGCTGGGATACTTTTCCATGTGGAAGTCATCGAAGATGTACGTTGCGACAAGGAAGTAAACATTAAGTTTGTACAGTTTCATGCTCCAGGGATCGGAAGGCAGTCGTGGAAACATGAGTTGTACGAAGAAGTGAGGCTTGATGTGGTGAAAGGTTTTGTTTACTACATCTTCGTCAGCCAGCTTGACCTCGTGGCATAGCCAAAGAACAAGTTCTTTCGGGGTAGACAAGTCTTCTTTTGGGGGATTTTGAAGCACTTCTTTAAATGGACATGACCACGCGTGAGGGAGACGGAGGCTCTTACTGCAAGCCATGGGAATTCTAAATGGAAAAATTTCGCCGTCAGCAAAGAAAAGTAAAGTGTCTGTTTATGCAGGATAACCTTATCAGCTACCTAAGCTGTCCTCCTTTGTGGTACAGTATGGGCCACCCCTCGTGGGTCCAGTGTTACTACAGGAGGAAACCGGAGTACCCGGAGAAAACCTGCAATGGTTGGTAGAGTCAAACTGGACAACACTCTTCTCACATGTGGCCAAGGAAACTTTAATCCTAAAACTGCATGGAGCTGGAGGCGAAGCCGTCATAGTGGTGAGAGACACGTGCACTAACACTGTAATTTTAACCAACGAACTGCACGAAGCCTTTGTTCAACCCTTTTCACAAGGGTGAGAGACATGTACGTACACTACCGCTGGTTTGCCAGCTTCGCAGTAATTCTTCAAAGAAACACGCGGAATGTTACGAGACTTGAGAAAAGTGTAAAGAGCCACGACTCGTCAGGTGAGTGTTTTTAACTTTTGGAAAGTCGAAGTGGTACGGCGAGGTACTCTTTGGACGCCATTTTCAATCCTGAGCCTTGTCCACACTATACAAAACAACCTGAGTCAATGTTTGTTAACTTTTAGCCAGGTAACATTCAGGTGATATAAGAATAGAATACAGCGTAGACAGTGTTAAATAAGGTAAAAAGTTAAAAGGTTAATAGCTGCCATAACTGATCTCAAAGAATTCAAACGTTTCGAGCAAATGCTCTTCGTCAGAGAAAGAAACGTGTTCTCAAGAGTTCTCAAGAAGAAACGTTTGTTTCTCTGACGGAAGGCCATTTGCTCGAAAACTTGGAATTCTCTTAGATCATTCACAGCAGTGATCAACCTGTGAACTTTTTACAATATTCAGGTGAAAACTTTCTGATGTAAGTGATATCTACCCGGGAAATACAAGTGTGCTATTAAAACCATACTGCCCAGAAGGGTTGATAAAGAGCAGGTAGTACCTGAGTTGTTTCGGTTCACATCACAGTATCTATTCCGCGTTTGTTTGGCGGATAAAAATAAACCGGCAATTACTCGATGTGTAGTGTGAACGGGACTTTACTCTAATGTTGTATCGTAGTAATGTTGTGATTCGTCTGTGCGAATTCCGATGACCAGTTGGCTTTTATTGAATTTCAGCTTCTAGATTTTTGGAACAGCCATGGAGCAGCAAAACATGTACGTTTTAGGTTTAGTTCTACTTATAAACAAAATAACTCAACCACTGTGCTGTTTTTTTTTTTCGTAAATCCTGGTTCCCTTTATACATCTGCTGAATACAACTACCAGAATGCCTTTCGAAATCTATGTAATATTAATCGGAGCAATTGTCTTTCCATTCGCTTTTGGAATCCAATGTTTGCATAAAATTGAAAAAACTGCAAAGTATTCTGGTAGTTGTATTCAGCTGACGTAATGAGGGGTACCGGATGTCACGTAGTTTTACCCTTTCCCAGCAGGATCTCTCCTCCCTGTAGCCTTTGGCCATGTTCACATGGAGGAAATAGTCACTCTTCTAATGGGGTGACCTTTCTCGGCGAGCCAAAAGAAAGCTTTGTTTACTTGACACTTCTAGCGGGAGCAAACTCACTGGTAAAGTAACCTAACCTCTGCCTGATCACTAACGTTTCGTCCTTGTCTCACGCAGATGTCATTTTCTTTGTTTTTTCTTCTAAATTCGTTGATTGCTCAGGGTGGTTTGGTACTGAAGTAGTTCTCTCGTCATTCAGTACACCATTGTTTGCCCGATATCTTCGAAAGATCTCGCCTGGCGTGTACGCGCGCGAAGCCATGGCTAGTAGTACAGTGGACTATATTTTGCTCGCTCTCACATTAAAACATGACCCTCTGGGAGGGTCACTCTTCCCGATGCTCTTTCATGGCATAAACAAAAAGATGGCCCTGGTGCCAGGGTTACGAAGCAAGCTGGTAAAGTCACCCTAGCACTCGTGTAAATGAAACTCGGAAAGACAATTGACTCAGTTAACCGTCCTACTAGAGTAACCCTTGTACAAAGGTTACACTGTCTCCATGTAAATATCCCCTTAATGATCAACCTTTGAAGAAAAATTTTAACCTACTTTCACTTTCAATCGTCCATGTAAGAAGCGAAAATTGGTTCGACCCACAGAAGTTTTGTTCAGCTTCATCGTATTTAAGTGATTCTAATTCAGGTATTTCAGTAAATATCTAATTGATTCTTTGACATTGCTGTTTGTCGCCGTCTGTAAGCATGGTATGAAGTAAACAAGCGTGAGTAAGCCATTCAGAATGAACGTTCAAAATCTACCAGGTGGTAAGTTGAAGCAGTTTCAACCTTCAAGACGAACTTAAGTCCCAATTTTTGGCCAGACGAACAGCCGAAGACCTCCGAATAGGATGTAGTTTTAAGGTGTACCACGCTGGTCCTAAACTCTTTACCTCCTCAGGAACATTGTACCCATAATCTCGAACTCTGTTGTTAACTAACCGCCCAGGTTACAATCAGCAAATGGCACAAAGTTTTACCGAAAATTGTATGACCTGGTCGTTTTTAGTTTATGAATTACATCATTTTTTTATTTTAATGGAAAGGCTACTTTTGGAATTTGCTATACTGGAAACGAGGACGTTTCTGCACGACCACTTCCATCAGGTGTTACGAAATCTCCGGTTAAAATCTCACTTGAACGAAGGATTAAAATAACAGCCCAGCTCAAAATTGTTAAATAGAAGGCCATGAAGACGATTTGAACATATTTAAAATGAACTGGGCTCTTACCTTTACTCTTCGTTTGCGTTTCCGCTCTTAAAATCTCACTTGCTTTACAAAGCTATTATGAAAAGTTTTATTCAAAGCTATAAAACCAAATAAACTGGACGTCATTCCTCCACTCTTTAGCCCCAGTTTAGCTAATCAGAAGGTGAAATGAATTTCTTCAGTAGGGCATTAAATATTTTTGTGGCTAGCATTTGCATGGTTGAACCGAAACACGATCGGAAAAGCGTTTTCATATTGAAAATCGCGTGCATACATTTTCCGTGTCCACTCTTTCTATATCAATATAAACAGTTAATACATAAACTATGTAACCTATATATAAAGTACTTAAAAACCATACCTAATACAGCAACTTTGTCTCGGAAACGTGAAAGGAATGATAGTTGGCTGGAGGAATGTCAGTATCAGCGACCAGCTAAGAACCAAAATGCTCAGTGAATGATTATTACCCTTACTACTAAAAGTCGGATACCCAATGTGCAAGGCTCCATCTTCCTATTCCCGTACCAGCCTTCGGCCAAAGGTCAAAGGAAGTCGACGTTAACATAGATATAATATTCAAAACATATACCATAGCACTCACAGCACCTAATCTGCAGGATGTACTGGAATTGCCGGATAACATCGCTTGTGTCAACAAACTATTCATCCACAAACAGGAAGTTTTCAACAGTTGCTTTTCTTTAACAAAACATATTCCGGAAAATATTGACGTCTTGAGACTAAAAATTAGATTCAACAACAAGATTAGACTCTTGGAAGATTACAAAATTTCGACTTTATTTCAAAGTAGTATGTGAAAATGATCTAATCTCGCAGTCTCATCATGTTGTTAACTCAAATCTTGAGTTTCAAGACGTCAATATTTTCCGGAGTAAGTTCTCTACTATATTTTTTAGAGTCTTCGGTTGTTGCTTTTATTGTTCTTGTTTTTTCAGTGGTTGTGAAATTGTCCTTCATGAGGATTCAAATTAACCCATGATCTGTAGTCCTTCGTGTGGGTTTTAAATCATGGCTCTCCGTTTCGACCGAAAGTACTCGATACAAATTTTCAGGTCGTTCATCGACCAAACACATGCGAGAAGTATTTTTGAATGTAAGAGTTGGCGAAAAGCAAATAAGAATTCATGAGCAAGACTATAGTTTAATCAATGTTGTATTGTAGTTCACTTCGTTTCAGTAGGCGCGAGGTATTCCTCAATGCTTTTTTATCGTCGAGTTTGTTTCCGTAATCGAGAACATCTTTCAGCTGATTCGTCGGGAAAAGTGCCGTTAAGAGAGTGGAAAACTGTGAAATTTTCTAACTGGCGGAGGTTAATGATCGCTTTATACATTCCTTGGGTAGCTACGATTTCTTTCTTTCGAAAGAGCCCTGTCGCCATGAACGAGTTATTAAAAAGTCTGTAGAGAATATTAAGTTGAAATAGGATACTACGTCGACAGTGTTTAATAACTTAAAAAATTCAAACGTGGGTAACTACCGTGTCTGGTCGCAAAGAATTCCAACGTTTCGAGCTAAGGTTCTTCTTCAGAGAAAGAAACGTGTTCTGTAATATGAATATCAATTAGACTTGGTACAGGAGTAAGAAGCTTGCCTAGTAGTGTCACGCTTCAAAGGTGACTAAATCCGCCTTACTTTAATCTGAACTAAAGCTTGTGTTGGATGAGTTTTTTATAGTTGACAAAAAAGTATTGTTAGTGTGAGGTTTAAATTTGCATCCAGACAGTGAAAATGGGATTTTAGACGGGATTGAATGATAAAACAGGCACAAGAAGGTTGTCTGTTATGCGTAATTAAGGTGTTCATGTATTGCTTCACTTGTATATAATACAAACAATTATGGGAATGCTCAACATGCGACCGTCGTTCATCCAATAGCTTGAGCAAAGTGGATTGCAGGGGAGGGGGAAGGGGGGCTTGCACCCTCACAACTTTACCGGACTGGTAACGTTATTGCTAGAAATATTACACAACCACTGACCTCTAAATAAGACTGGATAGAGCAACTCTAGTCTCGCGCTCGGCCAAAATTGAAGCCGGAAGTGAAGCTGAAAATCTCGTGGCGGCCATATTGGAAGGACCCACTTGTAGTTATACGGCTATTACTGAATTATGATTTTCGCTCTTAGTGGTTGTGATTTTAACGAAAACCAGTTAACCTTTACATTTTTAGCAATAAAATGTATCTTTCATTAGTGGAGAACTTTAAAAGTGGCCAGAGTGACTGAAAATCAGCAGAAATTCGATAATTTTTACCCGTGCGATGACTAATGCCAGCCACCTCTTTGAAGAAATGTGACTAAAGTAAGAAAAAAAATGCAGATAACATTGTGTAACTTTAGGAGTGACTTAACAATAAAGAGGAGGTATTACCGTTTCAGTGTTCGTCTTGTCTTTGTTTTTTGGATCTGGGAATTTACCAAGTGTATGTATTCGAGGTTTTATTTAAATTACTATATTTGTCAAGCAAATTCAACAATTTCCTGGCTATCAATGACGATGAGCTTTTGACGAAAATAAACTTTGACTAACTCTTTTGGCGGGATCAATTACTGAATGAACCATGCAAATCCAATTTATTGCTAGATGTTGCTGATCAGTAAAAGTTGGGTTCTGTACTCTTAGAAATGTTCAATACATGCATTTAGTTTGCACTAGTGCATGTAGTAAACTTGAGTTCACAGCGGTTTGTTGTGATTTAATATGACGTTTTTAATAGGTTTTTCACGTTTTTGACATAGCTTCCACTTACAACTTGATTAGTATTGTTCTACTTGTACAGTAATCAAATAATTATTCATGTGAAATATGTTGCTTGGAGCTGCTTTGTGAGTTGGAGTTGAGGGAGAACCTTTTGGTCCAAGTCAAACGAAAATTAGTTAGATTTTTTCTTTAAAGTGTTCACAGAGCTCAGTCTGCTGTATGGTAGATTCTCCTGTTGATTAAAATCATATTTTTGCCCTTATCAAATGCATAGCAAAGTACTACAGCAAAATTTGTTATTGTTGGCTTGAGAAGGAAACAAAAGCCAAGCTTTATCATACAAAATCAGAAAAATTTAAATAAATTTGTTCTCTTCCAACAACAGGAAGAACCAAAATCTAATTTACAGTAATATTGGATAACCTAATCAGTTACTGCATGCATTTGTGTAAGTGTTCACTGAACCATGGAAGACCAGTAGAGTGAATTGTGGTGAAAAACTAAATATATACCCAGAAAAACAGACACGAAAAAACACCCTGTGTAAAAAGTGGAAAGCTTAAAGAACAGGAAAGCTTATGACTTCTTGAGTGAAATGAATCCTATCATCATGGTTACTAGTGGGAATCTCTAACCAGTAAGCAACACCAACTAAGGTGGTCAAGCAAAGATTGCATGTGTCAACCCATCTATCACCTGAGAAGCAGTGAGATGTTCAAACTACTGAGGTACAAAGGCGAAGATTGTTAAGGAAAGGTTTTTATCAATGTGTCACTGACTTGGCGCTAGCAGTAAAATCTAGGATCCAAATCAACATATTAACTTTAGGACAATGAAGGCAAGCCATTTACAAGAATATCTCAATGAAATACGACCACGAAAACCTTACTATGAGGTTTTATTTTAGAACTCTTCGAATGAACGGCTAAGTTCGATTTCCACATATTTAGATTCAAGTGTTCAAACACATGTACAGCATTAGCCGGAAATTTGCAGTTCAGTACATCCTGGGCTTTTATCTGCTACAAATGAATCAGGACTTAGGCAAAACACATCACAGAAAATCGGCTAATAATAAGGGTTACTTAAAAATCAAAGAAAGAAACAAATACACAAGAATCTCCTACAGACTCGATAGACATCGAATTTTGAAGCAAGTATACAGACGGACGCATTTCGCAAAATAAAACATTTGCAAAACAATAACAAATTCAAAACACTTATTTATTGCTTAAAATAAGATTAAGAACCTTAATTTGGTTGTCAAGTCATCTCAACCTCCCTGAAATTGGCGAAAAATGCCGGTTAACCGCTACATCTCCTATTTACGCCACATTGTTTGGGACCTGGTTGGGTCCTTCCAATATGGCCGCCGCTCCTTGACTTCCGGCTTCACTTTTTGAGCTCAGTTGCTCTATCCAGTCTTATTTAGAGGTCAGTGTACACAACCCATCCTAGAATGCCGTCAATCAATGTCAAGGATGCCTAGGATTAAAAATTCAACATGAGAATTGTTTCCAGGATCAGGTTACTTCTGCGTAGCCGTGCTTTGCGTTCCCGGAACTACCCCTCCCCTAGTACGTCCGGCCACGCTATTGCGCTTAACACTGCCAACATCGCCAAGCTGCCTTCAGTCTTACATCGGATAAACAGACAGATGTCTCTACACTCCAATAAAAAAACCATAGTAGCCGCTTTGATTCTGAAATTAACAATCGCCTCAACTCCTGCGAACAACAACTTAAAAACTCTTATGGAACTCAACCCTTATTCTGAGAACTTGAATTTTGTTCCATATTGGATAAATCTAAGTAACTTTTTTTTTCAACAACTGTGAAATTACAGACAGATCTGATCACTGGATGGTATTGCTTTATAAAGAAACGCTTGCAATCCGCCAACGAAAACCGCTAATCAGTCATGGAACGAAAGCGTCGAGAGAATTAATATTTTATTAACATATCATTGTTTTCTGTGCCTAGAAGTATCGCTGCCCTCTGTAATTTAACAGCATTCCTGATGATGACTAAAATCTAGTCGAAACGTAGAATCCCTGATAAAATTATTTCGCTACTCGGAGTTACCAATGTTGTGTATTCCGTAGCACTCTACGTTCACATCGTTGTTTAATTTATTGACATTTCTGGCAGAATTGCTCAGCACTAGTAATCATCATCATCATCATCCACTTTGTCCAGCGATGTTGCCGGGTCGTGGCCTTCGTTAATTGATTCTTTCTCTCCAACTTTTCTCCAGAGCATCCTCCTGTGTCGATCCCCTCCTAGACAGATCTTCTTTTATATTATCACTCCACCGTTTTCTGGGTCTCCCAACTGGTCTTTTTCCATCTACCTCCATTTTCCATGCGAGCTTGCCCGGGTTGTTTTCGCTCATTCTGACAATGTGACCAAACCATCTTAATAGTGCCACTTGAATCTTCTCAATTATTGGGTCCACATCCAATTCTTTCCTAATATGTTCACTTGTACACTCAGCACTAGAAATCAATCTGTTTATTGTTAGTAAACTGGACAATGATATCACTACACGCTAGCCAGAGGGCATTGTTTAAGATTTACGCAACAGCTTTACTGTTGTATTTTAGAAGTACTGTCTGTTAGTTTTTTCATGTAAAGAATACTCGTTTACTTTTGATGTTACGTATCCTAGGTTATGGGAGTGTAGGCGTGTGTGACACTCACCCTCAAAGTTTTTAAAAAAAGCAGGAAATTCGCGAAGAAATAGGTAGTTGGAACATTAATTCCCAGGAAAAATTTGGTTTGGTAAAGTTGTCGAAATCTCCTCTGGCCGTGGTCAATGATTTACATTTTGTTCATGCGAATGCTCTCAAGCTATTCTACTCAGAAATACTTTCTTAGTCCCTGACGGAAATCGAACCCGTAACCTTCTCATCGCCCGTGAGATGAAGGTAACGGGTTCGATTTCCGTCAGGGACTCAGAAAGTATTTCTGAGTAGAATAGCTTGAGTACATTCGCATAAACATACATCTACCAAGCTAACGCATTTATCTGCATCAATGATTTATATTTTATTAAGGCTGAAGAAATGAGTATACACCATACATGGCCTGAATGCACGTCAAATTAAATTATACGATATAATATCCCGGCAAATCAACCTGGACACCACCCAGGTCAAAATGGGTTACCTCGCCTGTATTTATTTGTTTGATTATGTGTTTGATTTATCGACGTTGTTCACGGAAAATTAAACCGGATTCCTAATTAATTTAAGACCATGACAAGTCACAAGCAATTGTGCATGTTCTTCAATCTTCTACGTTTTTGTCAATCATTTCAAAACAAATATCTGCGAATATTCGACCTTGCTTCTCTTGAACGAGGCCGTCATCAAAACAAATCATCCAGGACAATTTATTGTTAACAGTTCCTATGAAATGACCAAACACGCCCGGATACCGATGGGCAGTCGATGTGAACATACATCTTTCGACCTCCAGGATGCAGTCTTCTTCTGTTCCCATCTCGAAGCGCCCGATGTTCGACATAGCATTACACGTTGCCATTCGAACGAACAAATCTCTGTCCTCCGGAATGATCATGTCGTTGAAACTTTCCAAAGGATTCAACGCGTTTATTGCTCCCAGAAAGTCTTTCACATGTCTGCCCTTCTTCAATCCACTGTGGATATCCACTGTGATTTTCTTCGCCCATGACCAAAAGTCAACGTACCTGGTTAAGACTGGCAATGCCATTGGCAGTCCTGTGACAAACATGCCGACGTATTCTTCATCAGGTTTGGGCTGACAATCTCGAAGTGTGTTTACTGTGGTCAAGCTATGTAACGGCCCCGTTAGCTTAGTGTGGCCGCGTTTAACGACTTCGCAGAAAGCGATGTTGCTGGCAACCACGAGAGCTCCATGCACTGTACAACCGTTGGCTTTGCAAGCCTTGACGAGTTGGGTGGTTTCGTCGACTGTGAACTCGCGAACGATAACTTTTGGCTGGGATTGGGAGTTAAAAGTCGGTGGAAAGGTGGCAAAAAAGGGGTTAGGTTTGCGTAGCTTCATCACGAAAGGTATCAGTCTTTTGAGCAACATACTCCAAAGCCTAGGAAGACCCAAAAGTCTCTGCCATTGCGACCATCCTCCGATGTGTGAAGTTAGTTTATCCAGACTGGGACTCATTTGAAAACTGTTGACGTTACCATGGTATGGTTGGTTCCCTTTCATTATTTCATTAAGGTTTTGCATAAACTGGTGTGAAAACCTCATGCTCGATACTCCGTCCATGATTGAATGCCCAAACACAAAGAGAAACGTGTTGCGGTAGGAATTAGTGTCGGCGAGATGCTCTTCTTGAAGCATCATCGTTCTCCACAAAGGTTCTTTTAGATTGCTGAATCTAGTGCACACGAAATCCCTCCAGACTTTTTGCCAGTCGCCCGCTGTCACTTCGGACTGTGTAAAGACGACGGCATCCTTGGCATCAACAAGGTTGAAGATTTTCTTTGTTTTTCCTTCATGGTGCTGTTGAACGATGGCTGCTCTAAGCACTGGCTGTCTTCTCGCTAAAGATTCTAACGCAAGGTGAATATCTTGTTTAGACAATGATTTCTTGGTCTTTATCGTAAGTACGACGCATATATTTGAGAGGCCTCTCGCTTGCGACAGGCTGAGGAGTAGTTCTATGTTACCAAGTTCTCGTCCAGTCCCGCTGAGCCCTTCGAAATGTGTGTCCTCACTTCGAAAGAAAATTTTGTAAGCCTCCCAAACTAGATACATTATCATCAATAAAGCAACAGCATTTTCAACTGTAAACTCCATCGTTAACGATTTGCAGTTATTCCCGTTGATAATTCCTTTCGATTAAGGAGTGATATGACACAGCTATGTATCAAGCCGACATAGTAAAACGATACTTTGTTGTCTGAGTGTCTCTGCCTGGTACGTCCGTGTGAAGTGAAGGACCTAGACCAGTGCTTATGTATGGCTCTCAAGCTTATAGATAATTCAAACTGATTAACCTATCAAGGCGTTGTCATTCGTCATACGCATGCGTCTTGAACCCTGACTATAATTGAAAAATGCCAAGTTTCCGATTAAAAATAGGGCAATAAGCGGTTGTCAATTATCTGTATTTACATCTGTCATTGATAATTATCCCGATTTGCGCATTCGTACCAAGAAGTGTCGTGCGATCTTCTTGAACTGTCGACCTGCACTTTGGAAAATCTAAGTAGACAAAGTGTGGCACGTGAGCCAATTTGTGCGGCCGACGAAATAATTTTTACAACTCTATTCACGCCGCCCGCTAAACATACTTATTACAGCCTACTAAGGATTAAGTCCCCTGGAATTGTACATTTCCATCAAACCTGGAGGAAAATAATGAAATTCTATTCCTCAAAAATTAGGAAAAATCCCTCGTAAATGAACTTGTACAATCACTGTGCCATCGTGCACTCTCTACTGATTAGAGGTGCATGCCTCTTATTGTTATAATTTATAAAGTGGGAATTGCTGAGGAAACTAGTTAATTGCGACAGCGCACAGGTAGCAGAATTCATCATAGATCAGACAGAATAAAAGATAATTTCATTGTAATACGTTTTATCCCATGAATATTGCTTTCAAATCTATCTCATTGTGTTAAGCACAATTATTATTGCCCGCACCTACGCTATATGAATGTATTCTATTTGTTCGAGTTTATATGCGCTTATACCATTTGGTTCCTTCGGTTTGTTAAGGTGCTGGTGGCACAGTGGTACTAGTGCACGTGTCTCTCACCACTTTCACTAGGGTTCGATTCCGGTGCCATGCAGTTATCTGATTAAAGTTTCCTGGGTCACATGTGAGGAGATTGTTGTCCAGTTTGACTCTTCCAAACTTTGCAGGTTTTTTCCGGATACTCTGGTTTCCTCCTGTAGTAACATTGGACCCATGAGGGGTGACCCTTGCCGGACCTCTAGGGAGAACAGCTTAGGTAACTGATAGGGTTATCCAATATAAATAAACACACTTTACCTTTTCACTTTTTACCTTGATAGGCCCGAGCTACACGCTTGTACCACGTAATGTCTTGCACGAACATTTATTACCCTGTGGTCCCGCTGAACTTTGCTTTCAACAAACACTTGACACTTTTTCTTAAAGGATTTCGTATTTGTTCATTGTTTCCTGGGTTTTGCAGCCTTTTTATTTCAGAATCATCCTCTGGGTAACCTGAAGGGACCTTGTTGGCATTTTCAAAAGCCCCAATGAAATTAAAATGCAAGTCAGCTCCATAAGATTGTATATAGGAGTGAAATAGCATTTAGGTAATCGGATCAACTTCACGCTTTGCGCATTTCCTGTTGTGAGAATCGATAATCTCCTGCTAGCTCCACTTACATGGCCGCAAGGGTCACAAATATACAATAGAACCCAACAAAACTAATGTTATCGTTATTATCATGAACAGGAAAGGTCAAATTTTTATGAAACACGCCATTTGGTAACACAACTGGCTTAAAACAGTTGATCAATTCTCGTGTTTCAGTCATTGTTGGACCTCCCATCGTGAACCCGGGAAACTAAGTGGCTTCTCGGCCAAGTTCAATTATTAGAAAGCGTGATTGGTCAGTCAGAATTGTTCGTTGAGTGATGAACCAATGGTAAGCAGGGCTGCAAATGTATTTGAGGTCCAGTGAATATCTGGTTCTTATTACGTCAGCTGAATACGACTACGAGAATACTTTGCGTTTTTTTTTTTTTATTTTCATGCAAACATTGAATTCCCAAAGCGAACGGGAAAGGCAAACATTACAAACAAGATTTAGAAAGGCATTCTGATAGTTGTATTCAGCAGATGTTTTAGGGGAACTGGCCATTATGAGGCAGATTCAGCACACGGAAGCCCACCAAAGATGGGAGTTTGGTTGAATGGATTATCTTTCGGCAATCGAGGTACCAGGCGGGAGTCTCAATCGAGTTATAGGAGTTAGCGCCCAGCAAATAACTTTAAGAAAAACCATGACATTGAGGTTTTTAAAAATACTTTAATGCTAACGTTTCGTTACATAACTAGTAACATCATCAGAGCGATATGATTATAACAATAATTTCTCGGCTTAAAAAACTTAACGATTACAGACAGGTAAAAAACAGGTGAAGTAAGTGCAAAACTAAATTATTTTGTCTTATCTTTCATCTTTTGAACTAATTTCGAAAGTTACCGAGTGATCGAAAAGTCGCCGAAAATCGTGGGTTAACCCCTTCACTTTTTGGTGGAATTTTTCGACTTCGTAAATTCAGTGAAATTTTAGCATAAAACGACTTCAGTAAGTTTAAAATGAAATTTTTCCCGCTAAACTTTCACATTTTGAGGTTATTTCGAAAGTTTTAAATTGGTCAAAAAAATCTTCAAAATCAATGCGTTACCCTCTTTACTTTTTGGTCAAATTTTTCGACCACGAAGTCAACAAAATTTTTGCCTCAATTCACTCCAGTAAGTCCAAAATCAAATTATTTCTGCTTAACTTACATATTTTCATGTTATTTCTAAAGTTTGAATTTGGTCATAAAATTGTCAAAAACCCAAGGTTAACCATTTTACTCCTCAATGAAATTTTTTAACCTCTAAAATTCAAGAAAAGTTTATTTTTAAGTGACAAAGATAAAATAAACGTCTTACACATCTGAAAATGCTCCAACAAATGGGAAGTACGCAATGAAAACGTAGACAGCGCGACACTAAGAGCGCATTATCCCCTCAGAAAACTCCTTATTTCAACAAATTTAACTTTCCCAAATTAAACAGCCATTTGATGTTTAAACTAAGCTTGCATTTTTTAGTCGTTTATTACAAATGGTAAAAAGTTGAAAGATTGATAACTGCCGTGACTGATTTCAAAGAATTCCAACGTCTCCAGCGAAGTCCCTTTGTCAGAGAAAGAAACGTGTTCTGACCTTCAGAACATGTTTCTTCTCCTGAAGGACCTTTCCTCGATACGTTGGAATTCTCTGAGGTTATTCACGGCAGTTAACAATTTTTTAACTTTTTACCTTATTGTCTACGTAGTATTCTATTATATTTATTACAAAGTCGGTGCTAACGACGCCCAAGAACACTATAAATTTCTTGGTGGTGTTAAGTGATCACCCAAATGAAACTCCCAAAGTGTGCAATATAGTGAAAGGAATAATGTTTTTAGCATTTAGAGCAAGTCTTCGGACAAATTCTGACATATTTTAGTTCTTGACATAAACGCGGTATGAGAACACGTGGAATTCTAGCACATTTACTGAAATGATCTTCACAGCTTCCTAAGATTAGAAAGATCAGATTATCAATAATCATTAAATTCCTTGAACATGCCAACAGATTCTGTACTAAAATCGAAGGTTTTTCTACATGTTATCTTTTTTATATTCCTAACTCCTTCTATACAAAAATACAGCTAAGATAAAGAACGAATAAAAGTCATGCGTAGCTATTGCTGCTTCTGTGGCTGCTGGTAATGTTACAGCTGCTGCTATTGCTATTGCTATTGCTACTGCTACTGCTACTACAACAACCTGCAACAACAATTTGAATTAAATTCTTATAAATTATTATATGTAAAAAACTACGTACCTTGGCAACGTCCGCTGGTCAGTGAGAAGTCATGGACTGCAATTTTTGAAGTCAATCGTTGTCCCGAGTTTCGCCATCTTCTATGGGGTCGTGTAATAATGCCCAAAAATGCCAGCTATGTAAATTGTACATGCAAAAATTTATGCGTGAATATAAACCTCCCAGATAGTTTTAAACGGCTCGTTCAAAAGCGTACAAAAATATTTTTGAAAATAAACACTAATCCACCGCTATTGAACAAAACTCAAGACGTAGTAGGATAATTTCGTAATTTTGGCCCCTGGAGATGTCGCGTCCCTACAATTTACTTAAACTCCACCAACGCTTCCGTTAGAAGTGTTCTAATGACGCCACTTAAACAAAGAAAATCAAAAATTTAATTGCTACAATTGCCCGCATGTTTACCTGGAATACGCCCGTGTCTGGCACATTGATCTTCACTTGGGTCGGTCCGGTGATCAGACATCCACGACGGGATCTAACGATGGGAACTGGGGTAGGAATAAGACCAGAATACCACAGTGGCTGGGACCTTTTCAGGAATGGTTTAACCCGAAGAATCAGTCTAAGAAGTCTTCCTTGACAAGCTCTAGACGAGTACGAGAATTGAAGACAGGATTCCGTGCTGGCATTGAAGAAAGGACTGATAATTCTAGCTGCTCTCGCCCATCTTCCATTGTTAAAGACGGCAAGGCTACCCAGACGACCTAATGAAAAGAGGAAAGAAAAAGAAAATGTCTGAGTTTTCCATAAGTTGTGGTCTTGGATTTTGGTCATCCAAAACTAACATCTAAGGAAAGTTTTTAAGATGGCAAGTTTTCAGCGGGAGTTATAAGTGAGTTTTTCTCTAAAGAAAGAAACAAACAATGAAAGCACCTTTCTACCTTATTCAGTTTAGCTTATTTTGGCAAATTGGCTCATCTTGGCAAATTTTTGGCAAATTCCTAGCTCATTTTGAACTTTGACTTGACGTAACCTACCTTCTATGTAAGGCAAAAAGGATGAACGATAAGGAAGAGGAGGTTTAAATCCACAAAGACCTCCGAGAAAACAACAAGTAAAGTTTTTTGCTGGTGTGATAGATATTGCTATGGGTGCGGGGCAATCTCCTGTGTACACGCCAATGTCATCCAGGCGAAAGAGGCTTCTTCGACGCCAGGGTGTTCTCAAATAGACCTGAACAGAAGAATAAGTTCGGTGTTTTGATGTTTATAAGGCAGTGAACCTAAAAACACAATGGTTGGTTTATTTAATATTATTGTTTGTTTATTTAATTGCCTTATTTCATAACGTATTTTTTTGTACGTTTTATTGTAACAGTAGGGTTCGTCTGTTTAATAATTAGTTCGTTAGATTACTTACTTGTCTACCTATTTATTTATTTATTTATTTATTTATTTATTTATTCATTTATTTATTTATACAAATTATCCACAACGGAAACTTAATTCCTGTCAAATTACTCACAGTAAATTTTCCCGAGTTTGCGGAAAATCTTTGAGTGGAAATTCTCCACACATTCCCCTTGCCTCCGTTAACAAGAAGAAAACTTCTTCTCGTTCCGGTGACTCTTAACCACAATAATCCACGGCTTGAGAGCGATTTAACCCAGAACTGAATGCAAAATTCTTTGCTACTCGAATTGAAAGTCTTCCTGATGAAACCTCTCCCAAGCGTAACCAAAGAACCTGATGGAAAAAAAAGCAACAATAATCAAGTTAGAACTGACGAAGAACGAGAGACAAACGGACACAATAAATGCGAGACTGACCAGGAGAAGTTATATGGAAAGACATAAGATGTATGACGGATGGAAAGTCATAGTTGCCAGGAAAAGATCTCATGATAGGCTAGAAAGGGAAAAGTTTATAGTGGGATATCGGGTAATGCATTGTAGAGGAAAATATTTTTGCAAAGGAAAGAACGAGCGATAGAACATAAGATGATATATACAACAGAAAAAATGTGGGATATAGGATAGATATAGGATATCGAAATAATCGGATAGGGTAGATATTGGATATATCACATAGGGCAAATATTGGATATATCGGATAGGGCAGACATTGAATATACCGGATAGGGTAGATATTGGATATATCAGACAGGGTAGATATTGAATATATCGGATAGGGTAGATATTGGATATATCAGACAGGGTAGATATTGATTATATCGGATAGAGTAGATATTGGATATATCAGACAGGGTAGATATTGGATATATCAGACAGGGTAGATATTGATTATATCGGATAGGGTAGACATCGGACGTCGGATGGGATATTCAGTACAGTGTACGTTCTACCATACAGCGCTCAGGAAAAATATACAGCTTGATATGGGACGGAAAATGGGATTGGAATAAAATATATGGTGGACAATATTATCTTAGTTCTAATCAATGATGTAATTATGGTAGCTTGGTAGTTATAATGTTCTTAATATGCACGCTCTCAAGCTATTCTCTCAGAAAAACTTTTCTGAGTCCCTGACGGGACTATCGATACGAACCAGTACACAAATGTAACCTTCGCTCACCATCTGAGTCTTTGTAGCTCAATGGTTAGAGCATCTCACCGGCGATCAGAAGGTTACGGGTTCGATTCCCGTCAGGGACTCAGAAAAGTGTTTCTGAGACAACAGCTTGAGAGCGTGCGTATTAAGAATATCATCTTGCAGGAAATTTTACCCGTTGGAAAAAAGTATATCATGGAGTGTTTAATGAACGGCATTGATTAATTTTCTGAGGATTTTTCGTGGTGCAAAATGTCATGGCAGCGTACTGTAAGTCTGCTACTGCAGTTTGAGATGTATTACTCCAAACAAGTTACTTATTTCAAGTAAGGCTATCAATGTCCATATCTCCATAGAACTGGAATGTAGATATGATATAAAATATTACAGTATAGAATGAAATGGTGTCAACACAGAGTGACAGAAGGTGTCTAAGATATTCATTTCAAGCGGCTGCCCTGCTTGAAGTAGATAACTTGTTTGGAGTACTATATCTCAAATTAAAGTAGCATTCTTACATTAGTTCATCTGGTTGCAAAGTGAAACTGTTTACTGTCATGACGTGGCTTATAACCGTAAATTACAGCTACATTCTCAAACCTGAACGGCGGAATTAGCCAAAGATCAAAACCAGAAACATGAAACTACTATTTTCTGCTTTCTTTAGGGCTAACAGACTTTACGTGACAGTTTGAGTATGGAAATTTCATTTGAGCTAAAACATACCTGCCCCAGTGGTGTGATCAAAACCTGATTGACGGCGGAAATTTTTACCACTCCATCCACAAAGATTCTGTTCAAAGTCACAGAAGTCCAATACATTTGTCGGAGAGGGTGGTGTAGTTATTGTCGTCGGTGGTTCAGTAGTGGTAGTAGGTGGTTCGGTGGTGGTTGTAGGAGGTTCAGTGGTGCTAGTAGAAGTTTCATTGGTGCTAGTAGAAGTTTCATTGGTGGTAGTTGGAGGCTCAGTAGTGGTAGTAGGTGGTTCGGTGGTGGTTGTGCTAACAATTTCTTCGAGGTCGATTTTTGCTGTTGCTACAAAATATTTCAAAGACCGAACAACTTGTTTGATAACAGGTAATTTTTCACAAACCTCTCGCTAGCACATTTGAAATTTCACAGCTATATCAATAAGATTTATTATTATACATTCATACTTCATCCTTGTATCTTACTAGTCGACATTCACCAGTGAATTCTTAATGTCCGGAAGTCGTGACATCATTTCCGCCGAATATCGTGAATTATTCGACGGAGCTGTCCAAAAAAAAAGATTATTGGACCGCGAAAATTACAAAACAGCAAAAATGGACTGCACCAGTTTGGAAAGTTAATCGCACAAGTCTTTTTACTACAAATCTTTTCTTGCATCTATCGCCGCTTTAAATGTATAATAAAACAATTATTGGATTCGGCTTACGCATAACATCAAGAATTATCCAGACCTCGGTCAATGCTCACCTGATCTGAATGATTGTTTACTAACATAATTGGCAATTTGTCTCATACGGCATTTTCTTTACATATAATACATGTTTTTCACCCTTAACTGTATTATCCCGACCCATACTACCCCATTCAGTCCCGTATAATTCAATTGTATCTTATCCTATCCTAACATTTTCTATCCTATCCTATCTTAAATCTCCTCTTTTCTCCTACTTTATCCTTCCATACTCTCCTAGCCAATCCTATCCTGTCCCATCGCATTTTGTTGAATATTAACCAATACAATACAATCATGTATTATATAGCTGAGATCGCTTTTTGTTCCGTCCGCAAAATTATCCATGTTTATTGGTACGTTGCAGAACAATCAGACATTTTACTATATTTGGACCGGTCCAATACTGTTTTAGCTCCGCACCGTTAAAGTAAGTTTTGGCGGAAAAATCTTTGAGATGATTTTAATGAGAATTAAGCATCTACAATGAGAAATTCCTAATTATAATATTTGCTGCAAGATTATTACTACTTTATTCAAAGCTAATTGTATAAAAGTTCGACAAATGAATGATTAACTGGTGAAAGCCATTTAGAAATAAGACAAACGAGTTTCGAGGCAAAGCAAACGGTAACATCCTGCAATGAATAGCCAGTTAAAAATGGGAAGAGAAAAACAACCGAGAACCACATAAATTCTTTATAAACCTCGTTTGCTCAGCCCGTACTGAAAAGTATTTATCTTCGGCTTTTCCTCACATACCTCGCTCTTTTGTCGCTCGGTTTTTACGAAAACCTCAGGCAATTACTTTCCCATACAGGCCTCACTCTCGGTTAATAAGTATTTCACATTGTCCTGTCCTTCTCTATTCATCCATCACAATGATCACAAAACTGTAGACCTGACCAATTATTTAATGGGATATTGGCACACTAACCTGATATTGAATAACCCTATTGATCCGACATCACTCTCATAGTCCCCGGTGTCCTCACTACTCTCTGAAGCATTTTCAAGACTGAATTACTGTTATTAAAAATGCTAACATTATTGCGCATATGTACATATTAAAATGAATATTACACACGAAGTGCACATTGTCAAACTGAATGTATATTGGTGTATATCAACTTCATTTGTACTGACTAGTTAGCGTTCTTCAATAGTCATTCCTAGAACGGTAGAAACTTGTGAATAATTACAACAGGTACCTGAAACATCCTCAGCAGCTTCGAAGATTTCATCTATGGCACTCTGGTAATTTTGACTGTCCCTTTGAACTGCGAACCCTTCTTCATTACTGGGTCCATTGCTGACATGATCCAACTGCCCTGGCCGCCCTAGAAATGATTTTAAAAATAGATTTGAACACCAATAATTAACAGCTAGTCCAACATTTCTAAAATTTTACAAGATTAGAATTTTTCCACTTACTACAAGTTCCCTTCCACTTCAGGTTCATGCGTAGGAGTAGAAATGACGGAGGCCGCAAGGTATCAATCACATCGCATCTTTTGAAAGTAAGTATGCATACACTTCTTTTACCCTCACGTATTGTTTCAGATTATAGTTAGATTTTTTTCGAGGTTCGAGGACATTTACCGTTTAAACTATTGGTTGACTTTACTACCTTATTCAGGAGCTGTTCTTACGTTTCACTCCTGAACATGGTTATATAGTCAACCGAAATGTCGGCTTTTTAAATATTTTTAATTAGTTTCGAGTTACTTTCTTTTAATATGCTTACACCGTGCTACAAACCTCAATTGTTCGGTTAATACTATTTGTTGTTTGCTTAAATAACTGTTTCAATCTTCAAAACTACTATGTAGGAAGGCATTAATGATTTGAAAGCTAACATTACTGCGCGAGATTTGACATTATAGGTATGATTTAATAAAATAGTTAATATTTTGACCTAAAATCCTGTTAATAGTAATTGCAGTCAATTTTCAATCCCCGTTGTTAATGGATGATATTTAAATCATCAAGCTTTTGTTTTCTACTTCCTTCGAAAGGTTTTTTATGCCTCCCTCTTCATCTGAAGAACTTCTTGCGGCTCCCCAGTCACGGTCTATGACTTCATATGTCTCTTCAAATTTCAAGATCTGCTACTGCAAAGCGTTTAGAATGAAATCTGCCGCAGACTCATCAGTAGGCGTTACTGAGCAGTTTCCAGTCGTGTCTTTTTATATTTTTCCAATATCAACATGCATGTGTTTTAAAGTTAAATTATGAAAAGCGAAGCTACAATTATCCAGCCTTAACCATGAACATGTCCAGAAGAATCCGACTTTCGTTTGATGTTATTTCGGTTTGCATAGCTCACACACTGTCCAGTTTTAATGCAAGACATTGTGCTTGATAGATAAACAATTACATTTCGAAAACATATCGTATAATTGGGCCGGAGTAATGCATTGCAATGATTATAGAAAACGGTCGTTATTAATCAAGCAATGATGAACGATATCCAGTTTTCGACAATAATTTCTGGACTATACTTTTCCGTCTATCCCTTCCAGTTTGTCATATAGCAAAAACATTTATGGCTTCCGGAAAAACAATTCGTTACCACCTTGCAATCCCTGCTGATTCAATCAATTTACTCATACTATTGTGTAAACGTCCATTCCACAATCTGTAGTACTGATGACAGCTTATATATGGCTAACACCCAGTTTAACGATGTTAAATAATAATAATAAAATCATCTGAGTCTGAGATAATCAGGTTTAGGCTACGTTTTCCACTTTGAGTGGATATGGTAACAAACTTGGCTAAATATATGTTTCACGTTTGACATGATAATATTCGAAGTGGCCCAATGAACTTTCTTCGTTCGAGTTAAAGCCCACAGACATGATTTTACAGATTTTAAGCTCGTAATTCATCGTTCATCTTTAATTTCATGGCTAGGGGACAATGAGCAAACTTTGCACCGAAGCTAAAACAGCGAACAATTCGACATACTCATCCAAGTATGTTATCAAATCCCGCCTCTTCATACTTCCCCCTTCCTCCTTGGCTTGAATTGAACTTAACGATCTCATTTACATTTTCAGTTGACAAACATCTGCTCACTAAAAAACATCTTTTCACTAAAATCTTCACATACTTTATTTTCAAGTTGAGTTTACAAGACACTCGAAGTTAAAACAATTGACTTAAATTGTGCAGTAACTAGAAACTCGAACAAATAAAGACGTGAATCTTATCGCAAAATATACTGTTATAATAATATGGAATTTATGCTTAGTTGCGTCGTCTCTTAATGAAATATTCCCTGTGATAATTCTACCTGGGTTGTATCATGTTCTGTTTCTATCTTTGCTGTTTGGATCACTTCATCGGCTTACATAAGATTGAAGATACCAGTTCAAAATAAGAACCAAGTACTTATCTGTGCTGCCAAATAAGTTAGCAGACTTTTGTTTTCGTCAAGACATTTTTCAAATACAGCATGTTGTTTCATTCTTCATTTTCGTCCCTAATAACACGACTAACACGATATATCCTGGGCATCTCTCTTCCGTTCTCAGCGTCAAAAACCTTGGACAATAAACACTCATTGAGCTATTTGGCCCGTGAAGTCTCTTTCATACTCGAGCATAAAATTCAAATTAACTGCACATTTGACAATTGCATACAATGGAAATGGCTTAAGCATATGTCCATCTTTGCACCTGTTCAAGCGTTTTCAAACTTACCATGAAACAGACGTATCATGCATTCGTATCAGAGTTTATATTGACAAAGCAAACTACCTTATTTTCTATGGTATTTTATGTATTTAACGAACATCTAGCGGTATGGTGATTACTTAATATTCTTACCATAACTTGCTCGGAGCTTTTTTAAGTGAGCTCCATCGAGCTGCCCCAAGGAAATATTGATAACAGATGCCACTAATAAAGCTCCAAGAAGTATATTTTGGCAGAACATTATGCCTGGTTGCCGTTAATAAGACTGATATGGTGTCTCACAATTTTTGTCTAAACTATATTGCTGAGTTCCATTCAGGTTCAATTCCTCCGGGTTTTTAAGACAATCACTCATACAAAAGAGCCCAGTCAATCGGTGGGCTGTATTGAAAAGTTGCTGGCGTGAAGCAGTTGGAGTTTCAAACGATGCAAAGTAACTCCCAAGCTTTTTGTTCTTATTTTTCATTCACCATTGAACAACATGTTCTGCTGATAAATAGCACAGCAGAATGATAAAATCATGAATCCAACCCTGAATAACGAGTGTGAAAGCTAAATTAACTCAACGTACTCAAGAAGCTCCAGAGACGAAAGAATTTGCTTCTTCTTGCCAGCAGATTGATCCATTTCTGCAGCTCTTATTTAAAGGCGCGTGGGAGAGTTACAAATCACAGTTAGAGTATTATTAAATAAAAACGCGAACACTTGAAATAAGCTAGTATACTGTTTTAATTAGTAGAATTCGTTCAATATGTGCAGGTTAGACCATTTGGGCAGCTAAGAAACAGTTGATTGTTAGAATCGATCAATTTTGTCTGAAGGCTTATTATCCATTGATATTAAGGTTTATTATATGCATTATAAATTTATTATTATATATTAAGCCTATAATAAGCCTTAACATATTATTATATATCATAAGCCTATAATAAACCTTAATATATTGTTATATATTATAAGTCTATCATAAGCCTTAATATATTGCTATATATTATAAGCGTATAATAAAACAATTATTGGATTCGGCTTTCGCATGATATCAAGAACTATCCAGACCTCGGCCAATGTTATACAATTAGAAATCGAGGAAGACTCCGGTATGACATTACTGGCAGCTAAGAAAAGCTTGTCAGATTAACAATTACGTCACCTACAGACAATTTTTGATGTCTTGTAGGTGGCGAGACATCGAGAATTGTCTGTTGGTTTTTAACCAATCAGAATCGAGATTGTAGCAGTATTGTATAATAATAAGGCTTAATATACTATCATATATTATAAGCCTTCATATGTTATTACATATGATTACGGCTTATTATTCATTGATTAGTTATTTACCTTGTTAGAAGGCTTACGCTTTCTAGTAGTATTAACCATTGAGATTGTTCTGTTCACCATTTTATTGTCTGTCGCCATTATCAATGTAAACTTTCAAAGATTACGTACTGCAGAAACACGTTGAAAGGTTGAAAAAATTTATTAAGTGAAGAAAATTGCATTAAGAGAATGTTTCATGAAAGTGGCTGAAAATTGGTTACATTTGCCTTGCAATGAATTACGTTAAGATTTGCCCAATAATAATCGGCATATCTTCTTAACACCTTCGACAAGTTCTTGGACAATCTCTCGCAACTGAAGGAGATCGACAACTAAACCACCAAGCTCGCCAGCGACAATGTCTGTCGTAGTCTCGACATCCTTGAGGAGACTTGTCTAAATCAGGAAAATAGACGATTAGCAAACTGGATTATGATTTAAAACTTTGGATGGCGTATCGTTATGTTGTAATCTTCAAAACGAATGAACGAACAGATAAAGGAACGAACGAAGCCACTGACGGACAAACCAACGAAAGAACAAACCAATGATCGAATGAATGAACTGACAGAGAAACGACTGAACGAACGAAAAATACAAAGTGTATTTTTTAACTCAAAATGAAATTGAAAATTTAAAACAGGTGATTCCGAGCCTTGACAGCTATAAAATCATGAGAAGCCGAGACGATGATTTAAAGTTTTGTTGAGCTTTCTCTGCAAAATTTTTTGAATCCAGAAAGAAGACCAAAAAAGTCGATTTCTTTTTCTGAAAATGTCACCCCATGAAATTTTTCACCAGGAACAAACACCCCAGTGTCCCCTCCCCCCATCATTGGTACGGCTCTGCAGACACTAATTTTTAACCGGTAATACCTTCACAACGCCCACTTCTAATCGAGAAGTTATCGATTCCAATAAGACCTTTAAAGCTTCCCCATCGTCTGTGGATTACTCCGACAAAACCGAGCTGTTCAATAGAATGGAAATACAAATAAACAAAGTAAACAGATCTGAGTCTATTCTAAGAAAAATTCGATAGTGCACACCGAAGGATGAGTGTCAAGGTTAGCAGGCACGTGCACATTGGTATTCTCACCTGACCTTATTACTGGAAGGGTGCCAAGTCTCCAAGCACGCATTATTACACAAAAACATTCAATATTAAAATAGAAACTTTTACCAAACTTTCCTGCTTCACTAAACTGATATATCTTGCCGAGTTTATAAAGTTAATTTAACTATAAGATTGTCCAAATGAACATAAGTAGCTATCGAACAGCCGCTCATCTCCCTGTCCACTGAAAAAACTAATGATTACATCTTCAATCTCGTAGAATTCCAGTACTGCACAGTTTTAAATTCAATACTACAGATCTTCCAATCAATAATGGAAAAAGTGTGTAATACTGCACACTAAAATAGGCCATGAAACAGATCACAAATCTTACATACATAACCCACAGAAATGGAGTTTAAAGCCAGGAATAAACGTCTTAATATTGCTGCAGAACATTAACCAATAATGCCAATGGACGAACCAGGCGGAAAGCGTAGTCTTGTCAAGACTATTAATGCCCAGCATAAAGTTTTTAATAGAGCCATAATAACAGAGACATTAATAAAGCAGGGATTTCATTTTACTGACGTTTGGTCGCCAGTCTTGGGACATCTTCAGAGTGAGGAGTATTTACAGGTGTTTTGACTTATATGTTAACTATTAACGTATAATCTTTCCTTACAGCTAATTACTTCCTGTCATTGTTCCATGAAAAAAATAGTAATTTTTTTTGCTCTTGTTCTCCATCCTTTTACGGGCCCAAAAGTCATCCAGGTCTGATTGCCCGATCGCCCAGTCTTCCCTGGTTGATAGGTAAACAGTCGACGACGTGGGAAATACTTTTGTACGTAATAAATTCTACATGAGATAAGTTTACGGCTGCAATGCTACTATACCTCGAATACTCCTGTATTTGGTATGTTCACTTGTGCCTTTTTCCAGCTGGAAGACCTTGCCCAGGAACGAGAACAGGTCCATCGCACTTGAGCCAATCTCGTGTTAGGTTTACGCACGAAAAGGCGAAGTGTTAATCGTCGAAGTAAACGAGATTGGTGAGAGAGCAAATACGAAAATCTCAGGCAAGACTGAGAGCTAGCGTTGAAGGAAGGACTGATGACACTTGCAATTCCACCTCTCGGTCTTATACTTGATCTTTGGAAGTAAAGATAACCTAAGATGTGTAAAATTCATCGTGGTTTAAATCTTTGAAAGTATGCCCAGAGTTACGGTAGATTTGCCCATGAAAGCTGGGGCTGATCCGGGAAATTCAAAGGAGGGATTAAACTCAAAAGGAAAGGACCGCTCCAAGGATCGGATCCACTGTTGGTGCTGATGAGCTATAAAGACCTTTGCCAAGACGTAGACTGCGCAGGAAGAAAGAACCGGCGAATTAGACATCTCTTGACTCCACTCTCGACTCGAGCGAAAGCTTTTCATCAAGGTGCAATTAAGTTTGACTCTGATGAAGGGTTCCAGAAAATCAGTACCTTGTCAGTCTCTCGTTTTTTGGTAGTCTACTACCTTTGAACTTTTACTGTGTTGGGAATTTGTTCGTTAACTAACGAACTACTTCTTTTAGTGTAATTATACTGGTGATTATGGAAAACCCTGCATGGTGATTGGCCATTGGTTACGTCATAAATCTCGATTTTCATTCACAGGTGGATGAAACAGTGAACGCTCAGAAGCAAGATGGCGGCTACCATTGTAAATGTTACAGAGGAGATTTTAAAAGTGCTGGTTCACTGCTTTCTTTCAAATAATCACCTGGGTAATTATACTAAAACAATTATTTGCCTCAGTCTCCATGAATATTGTAGAATAATCTCCTTGACTTTTTCCCGGGGATTATTTAACAATATTCATTTTGCTTTCGGCGAACAGTTGTTAAATATTGGTCGGGTAAAACTTGGTTTGTGCAAGAACTAAGTAGTCCAGCAGTTAAACCTGCACACTTCTTCATCATCATGTAAAATGGTTACCTTTTGTGTTTCGTTGGAAGGTCGCCTTGATACGTGGATCAGGGTGAAAACTGCAGTTGTCTCTTGTGAAATTACAGCTGAAGCCATGAGTTGAATTGATTGGGAATGATTTTCGTTCCATGCAAACGCCAGCTTTGATCTTGATATCGTCCAACGCAACGCCGTGATTGAAAAACGACTCAAAAATGATCTACACAGGTCGAATTTACACAGAACTCAATGGTACATTATATAGTAGTAGTAGTCTTTATTACATAGAAACAACAACGTGTATATTTACAAAACATATAAAACACTAACAACTATTCTACGAATGATAGATGAACGTTCGTCAAGCTCTATCCTCAGAAAAACGATTTCTGAGCTCCAGACGGGGATCGAACCCGCAACCTTCTGATGACCGGTGAAACACTCTCAATGGTTAGAGCGTCTCATCGGTCATCAGAAGGTTGCGGGTTCTATCATCTTAAGATATCTCTAAGCTCCCACACTTCTAAAATATATCTCAGCTATTCTGTTAAATTACTTAATAAATTTACAAAGACATCTGTTCATAAAAGACTTCTTAAATCTTTCCGTTGCAACCCTTGGGAGAATATGATCGTGCCCTCACTCTCTAAGTATCCTCCCTCGTTTTTGAGGGAGTAAATCGTACAACACATGTCCAGTGTCACTAATTATTGTGTTAAACAAATTCCTATCTCTTCTCAATTACATCTGATATTTTAATAATATTATTTATATACCTGAGTCGAAAAGCTCACTTAAAAAAATTGTCAATACGGTCTAAGTATTTTCCTTAAAAGGCAAAGCCCCATACCTCTATTCCATAGAGAAAACCTGGCATTATTATTATTTCTACGCGAGTTTACGTTTTAAGCCAAAGTTGCGACAAAAAGTCTAAACAATCTCGTCCTTTTTATTGATTAATTTGACGGGTTTTGCGAACTTCTTTTTATATCATAACATTCCTGGTAGCCGCTTCCGAAACATGGCATTCTCTGAATAATCACTAAGGTGTGAAATCAAGCCTCTACGGTCGATAAGAAATATGATTCATTTGTTGACAGTCATGTAACTTTACCTTGAATTTTCCAGAATGAGTTGTGAATTTTCTTGAAAATTTTCTCCACCCTTGGACGTTATATCGTCTTATTGCGCCAATGGATTTGACGTCCCATTTGGTCTCGACCCTGATAAACAACCATGTTGGCCATTTATTGAACCTGGCTTTGCTGTTTTGATGAAACCAAAATTCAAGGTAGTATTCGTTGCATGCAGCATTGAATTCTTTTTCCAATTCTGCCCATACACCAGAGATCATATAAAAACCTTAAAAAAACACAAAGCAAAAGGACTGGATGATTGGGAATTATGAAACTACCTGTGTGCTTTGATCACACCAAACATTGCAGGTGATTCAGGTCGGATTCCTTAACCCTTTCCTGCCCAAGAGGTCTCTTCTTGACGAGTACAATAGTTCGGTGTTAACCAGAATAAAGCAATCTGACGTTACCTACCATAACATCGTCTGACATTAACCACAATAAAATCGTCTGACATTAACCACAGTAAAATAGTCTGACGTTTATCCTAAAAAGATTAAATTGCTTTTCACTTTATTAAAAGTATTTAAGATAACATTGTTGATAGGTTGAGATTTTCAATTTTTTTTTAATTTTTTTTTCTTCACAATGCAAAGAGTCCTCTTGAATCCTGTTTTTTACCAGGCGACTCTTTTTCGTATGAATCAAATCAAGAAACACTTTGTTGCCTCGTACGCTTACTTCGTTGACATACCTTTTCCGGAAGTGTGATCTCCATCGGGAATAGTGCTTGGTGTTCCTTGTTTACGATAAAAATTCCAAGATTTCCAACCACAACTATCTTGGTCAAAATCACAGAAGTCCAGTAACTTAGCATTTGGTTGCTCAGGGGTAGGAGTTGGTGAATTAGTTGTGGATTGAGATGGTTGACTTGACATGGTAGATGATTGAGTTGCTGTGGTAGGTGCTTGGGTTGTGGTAGGTGGTTGAGTTGTCGTGGTAGGCGGTTGAGTTGTCGTGGTAGGCGGTTGAGTTGTCGTGGTAGGCGGTTGAGTTGTCGTGGTAGGCGGTTGAGTTGTCGTGGTAGGAGGTTGAGTTGTCGTGGTAGGTGGTTGAGTTGTCGTGGTAGGTGGTTGAGTTGTCGTGGTAGGTGGTTGAGTTGTCGTGGTAGGAGGCATTGGGGTTGTAGTAAGTGGCTTAGTTGTTGTAGGTTCAGTGGGAGGCGGCAACGTTGTATCAAGGTTTGAAGAACAATCTCCAAATCTTAGTTTTAAATCATCAACCGCCATGTCACTTGCTGGCGGGCCTCCGCTTGTTCCTTCGATTAGAACCTGCAGAAAATAGGAGGAGTAAGCAATCAGAAAGCAAATAACAAGAACCAAAACGACAAACATTTGTGAATTAACCGTATTATATTAAATATTATTACTGGAATACTAACTGTCAATCAAAAACTGAAGCCAAAGATGGCAGACATGGAAGACCTTTTTCGAAATCATTTCAGTCTCCTTACGCGGTCATTTGGAGGTCAGCTTGACGATGATGACCGCGATAAGGCCTGAAACTGATGTCCAATAAGACCTCCATGTCCACCTTCATTGGTCCAATCGTTCACTAAAGTCAACTATCCTGTTATGAAAGAAATCTACAGGGTTTAACCAGAATCTTGTATTTTTAAAAGCGAGAGCATTAACTCTTTCGAGGCGGGAGCTCCCCATTTGACCATCTTTGACGAATCTTTTGTTGTTTTCCACAGTAAAATCGTCTGTCGTTTGCCAGAGTAAAATAATAGAAGCCTTACGCCGCCGGAAAAGAGTTAAGCCAGAACAGACTTTTTCGTACAATGGGTCGAAATTTTTTGGACGGACCAGTGTTGATCCTAAAAATTATCTTCGTTTTTGTTATGAAGTTTTCTGAACTGGGTGACGTAAAGGTGCTTGTGGATAGCGACTGTTACACAGAGCTGTTGTAGTCTTCTATTATGAAAATTGTACATTCCTGGTTTGTTCAGTGAAATTATTTCATATGTGACAACATGTAAACAACATGTGAACAACATGTGAACGACATATGACAACATGTAAACAGCATGTGGTCCACACACTAACCACATCAGTAAAACATATAAAATCAACTTATATGTGAAACTACAAAAGGTGAGAAATTTAAATATGAGGAAAAATACCACATGTAAAAAAAATTCAACATGTGAAGTTTAAGTATATTTAATCTTAAAACAAGAAGGATTTCTATAGAATATATATTTACACGATACGGTCTTGGCCTGGAAATATCAATTTTTGCCTCCAGCCAAGCTTTTCCTTGATTTCCACTAGTGCTCCACACAGTCACTTTGGTTCCATCGTCAATCTGAACATTTAACGTTCCCATGGTAGCACCATACATGTGGTACTTGAATGTAAGACACACATCGTCAGCTGTCTCAATGGTCGGACTTCTCATTACCACTTTGGCACCTTTCTTAGTGGGTAAACTTGTCTCGAAGTACATGTAAACGCCTGAGAAAGATCATAAAGGTTGTTAGCATAGTGATAATTATCAGCATGATCATCTTTAGCATAATCTTCATTATTATTATCATTATCATCAACATTATCACCACAATGATAAACATCCTCATAAACAAAATTTTCACGATCACCATCACCATTATCATCTTTATCACCACCTTCCATCATCCTCCTAATCACTAACACCATCAGCATCACCACTATCACTACCATCATTATCATCATCATCACCACTACCATCATATCACCACCATTACTATTATTACCATCACTATCATTACCATCACCCATTACCATCACTATCATTACCATCACTATCATTACCATCACTATCATTACCATCACTATCATTACCATCACTATCATTACCATCACTATCATTACCATCACTATCATTACCATCACTATCATTACCATCACTATCATTAACATCACTATCATTACCATCACTATCATTACCATCACTATCATTACCATCACTATCATTACCATCACTATCATTACCATCACTATCATTACCATCACTATCATTACCATCACTATCATTGCCATCACTATCGTTACCATCACTATCATCACTATCATTACCATCACTATCATTACCATCACTATCATTACCATCACTATCATTACTATCATTGCCATCACTATCATTACCTTCACTATCATTACCATCACTATCGTCACTATCATCACCATCATTACCATCATCACCAAATATAACCATAGTCATGACTATCATCATCATCATTATCACCATTACCACCATTATAATCACCATCAACACCATCATCATTATTACCATCATTATCATCATCGTCATGACCATCATGGTCACTACTATCGTCACCACCATCACTATCATCATCATTATCATAGTCATGACTATCATCATCAATATTACGATTACCACCATCATCAATATCATCAACATTACAGTCGTCGTTATGACCATCACCAATATTATCATTATTATAATCACTATCATAATCGCTTTTAGATCAATATCTATATCAATATATTTATCTGAAAATACTTTTCAAAGGAACAGTTTGTTATGCTCACCTTCCGGGGTGCCAACAGTACTATCGGAATATGGTCCAGTGCCGGCAGTTGGTGTACCCCCGGAGCGAGGTATCCATGTATTTTTATAGTTGATGTTACGGACGTTTTCCCAATTGCAAGTTTGAAAGCTTTCAAACTGACAGTCGTAGTAACCTAATGGGAACGAAATAAGGAATTCAACTCAAATAATCAAAGGATTGAACGGTTGTAATAAGGGAGGCGTAAAATCAGTTTGGACAAAAAAGGAAGTCAAGGATTGCCCTAAAACAAACTCTGTAATACAACCACCTGGAAGTGCATCGGTTTATTAGAAATATATAGAAATATAACAGAAATCTTGAAAATATTTTCAACATGAGTACACCATCAAGAATAAATGGATCTTTGGTCTAATGTTTACCCATTTTGGATCAGGAGAGGATTCATTTGAAGTTTTTCCTTTTCTTTCTCGTTAACACTTGACAGGGCATGACGACGAGAATTTATTTATTCATATGGATCTTTTCACTTTACATAGTCATGGATTATATCTTCTTTATTTAAAAGATAATTAAATGAGTAAATAAAAGCATAAACGAGCAAATAAATTGACAAGCCTAAGCACGAACGAGCACAAGCAGGCACGAAAGAGGGAACGAACGAACAAACGTACGAAGGAAGGAATGAACGTACGCACGACTGAACGAACGAATGCACGAATGAACAAATCAACAAATGGATGAATGAGCAAAATAAAAGAAAGAACGAAGCACTAACTGAACGAAGGAATAAATACTGTTGAACAAATGATTCTCTTACTTTGCGAACAACTCCCCCTAAAACATCTTTCCTGTTTAATTTGTGTACTTGAGCCAGTGCAGTTAGAACCATTGTTCATTGGCGGAGGATCATCACATTTACGAGTCCTTGTTTTGGTATCTCCAAATCCACACCTGGTACCACATGAATAGTAAGACCAACGACTCCAGTGGCCAGGAGTTGGAGCTGGAAATAAAAATTGTAAGGTGATATAAATTTATGCGAACTTCATGCAACAATAGCATTAACAGTAACCTTCACGCTGCGTGCTTGCACGCGCACTCATACTGTTACTCTCTTACTTTGGCTTTTACACTCCCTATCGCCATCTCCCTCTCTCCTCTCCTACACTGTCACGCTTTCGCTCGCATTCTCACTCTCACGCTCGTTCTTGCTCTCTCACGCTCTCAGTCGCATTCTCACTGACTCTCTCACTCACTCCCTCACTTTGTCATTCTCTAATTCTCTCATTCTCACACTCTTACTCTCATTCTTACTCTCATCCGAACCCTTACCTGAACCCTTGCTCTCACTCTCATCCTCACTCTCACCCCCTCACCTCTCTCACACTCGCCCTCACCCTGTCCTCACTTTCACTCTCACTTTCACCCTCAGCTTCACCCTAACCCTTACTATCACTCTCACTCTCACTTTCACCCTCACCCACACTAACACTCCCACCCACACCCTCACCACCCACACCCTCACCACCCTCACCCTTATTATCACCTACACTCTCCAATTCTAATTTTAGCCCCAATTCTAGAATAAATTTGTCAAAAAAACTCTTGCAAGTTAAGACAATTTCAATTTCAATTTCGAGGATGTGTTCTTGCAGAAACAAATTTTTTATTTTATTTTTAATTTTTTTGAAAACGTATCCCCACAACCAAGATACAGTCCGATCAAGTTTTCCTGAAAAGAATCGCTTGTCGTTAAGGTAGTAAAATATTCTCCCAAAGAGAAAAATGTTTGCAATACCAACGAATGAGTGTTTTGCCGAAGACGTTATATTTTCTATATGTTTCATTCGTCTCTTACCATAGCATTCTTCATTGGTGCAAGCCACCGTTTCAGTCTGAATTCCATTCACTGCATTAGTACATTGAGGGCACAATCTTTGTCGTTGCTTTTTGCAACTACTGTCACAAGGACTAAAGCTACTCCATTTACTTCTTCCACGTATACGATCATCTGAAAGGAGAAAGACATTGGAGGGAACGAGGGTTACTTTATCTCCATAAAATGTTTGAAAACAATGATTTAAAATAGTTCTACTAGCCATGGTCATGACAACCTATTATGTGTCTAATATTCTTATTTTTAAACATATTTTGGACTCGACATTTTCTCCAAACATGACACTCTTATATTACATCATATCATATACATATCATATATATCATTTCATATATATATATATATATATATATATATATATATATATAATCAACACAAAGTATGTATAATTGGTAGTGCTCGATACCATATACAGGTAGTACAGCGTTTATAAATGAATGTTTCCTTAAAATAAGTTCGTTACTACTCGGAATTTCATACACAAGGCAATCATTGTGCATGACATATGCATATTATATATATGCATATGATATATATATATATATATATATATATATATATATATATGATATATATACATGATATATATATCATGTATATATCATATATATCATATCATATCATATATCATATATATTTCACACCGAATAGTATTGCAATGCAGTGTATCGTACGTGTTCTATTGTATTATCATATTATTATATTGTTTTCTTATATTAACCTTGTTTTTTATTAATACACTCTCTTCTTCTGGACTTGCACAAAATGACTTCAAGTATTTCCAGTTGAGACAGTAAACCGTAGTTACATATTTTGTTCGCACTGAGCTATGCCAGCGCTTGAAATTAGTTGATAATTGCTAAGAAATACTTAAGAACTACTCCAGGTTCCCATTAAACCTACCGCTAATACTTTTCTAATAAAGCGAAAAGGACTTACTTGAACAACCATACAAGGTGTTGAGTTTCTGAATATCTAACACTGACATCTTCGATGCAGGCTTGATCTCATTATTTGGGTTAATTGATCGCATTGTAGGCAACGATTCTGTTAGAAAAAAATTGCTTTAAGCAGACGTCGAAAATAGGTCCATAGTGTTAACACACTGACCAAAATTGCTAACCACACAGTACGTATGTTTTTTAAAGAAAATAAGAGAAATCTCCCAAGAATGATCATCGCAAGCTCCCATTAATGTCTTTCCAACCTATTTTAAGAGTTTGCATTAATGGAAAAGGGGGGTTAATAAGCTCAATATTTTGCAGTTTTTGAATTTGTAGCTATATTAATCCTTTGGACAGAGAATGGGAACTTCTCGTCTATCCAAAGAATTTTCATGTTTGAATTATAAAACAATTGGTGTTATTTTGAAGATAATTTTTTGATGGAAGATAGTAATCATCAATATTAAATCAAGATTTTTGTCATTTACCATTTATTGCAAATATTCGACTTCCATAATGCATAACGCTCTCGTAGTCATAACCAAGACCAAGATCATCCGCTATACTTAAAGTCTGCTTGTTAAAACGATACTCTTCTCCTGTTAAAGATGAACACAGCAGTACACAAAATTAATATGGATGAATAGACTATATTGACATTTGGAAAAAATTGACACAAGTATAATGGTTGTATTTTAAGCGATACCATGATCATCACCGTTTCCCTTGTTCTCAAGAAGCATTTAATTTTTAAGTTCCCAGAGT
The DNA here is from genome assembly GCA_030142905.1 of Heliopora coerulea. Classification (NCBI taxonomy): domain Eukaryota; kingdom Metazoa; phylum Cnidaria; class Anthozoa; order Scleralcyonacea; family Helioporidae; genus Heliopora; species Heliopora coerulea. The sequence continues at coordinate 153,679 of JASJOG010000407.1, forward strand.
GAAAATTTCTCATTTTTACTCATTAGCATTTCTGAGCAAAGATCATTCCTTCATCAGAATGGATGAACGAACACCGAGAGACGAGAATTTTTTCACAATACAATAATTGAATTCTTCTCAAAACGTTATACATTTGTTCAACGTTTTGAAATGAGTAGTAAACTCCATGTGGAAAGACAATCTTACAACACTATTAAAGGGTTACTACGAACTCACGAACACCGATTGCTTAAGTTTAACAATATGTAAATCTTCCAGCGTCTTATGAGAGTATATCATACCTGGATATATATTATCCCACAGTATTTCGATGTAATCGTCTCTGTCTGGTCTACTTTGTTCATGCCATAATCCTAAAGTATGGATGATTAGATGGGTGATAGAACCGACGTTGCTGCATTGATCTGCAATGGTCAGTTTCTGCTCTGATCCCTGCATTCCAACGTTAGATGAACATCTATACAAGAATTGAAGAATCGCACAAATGGCTCAGTAGTTGTTGAAGATTGACAGTCTTTGCAAGTGCAATGGCAGCCACATCAGTTCAGTCAATTTAATTGAGATTAAAACACTTAATGCTTGCAATATAAATACTTAACCCAGAGCAATGTCTCTACGGAAAGCGTTATTTGCCTGAGGTTTTTATGCAGATGGAGCGACGAAGGAGCGAGATTTGTGCGGAAAAAGACGAATACAGATAGTTTCCAGGACGGACTAAGCAAACCAGTTTAATAAGAAATTTATAATATGGCTTTGGGTTGGTTTTCTTTGACACTTTCCGCTGCGTTTTTCATCGTCAGATGTTGTTGTTTATCTTACCTCGTTTCTTGTTCGTTTGGTTTATCGTACTTTATGCAATTAGTTTTAAACAAAAGCAGTAATAGCGTCCCAGCACATTTCATTATCTGGAATTTTTCATTATAGATGCTTAATTCTCCTTAACTCTTTTGGGTCCCTACCCGACTTTGGTATTTTACTTTGGCTAACGCCAGACTATTTGACTGGTCAAGAGCAGACCTCTTGGACAGCAAAGGGTTAAATTTCATCAAAATTAGGTAGAAGATTTTCCTGCCAAAACTTAATAGTCCGGAATAAAAAGCGTATTGGACCGGTCCAACATCGTAAAATGTCGGACCGTTCAGCAACCAATCAGCATGCGTAATTTTGCGTACCGACCGACAAACGATCTCAGTCGTATATGATAATATTTGTGACCTACCTGTAACCTTTCTCAATGCTCACAAAGGCAGTTTCTTGTTCTCTTACTCTGAATCTAATGCACGTCTTTTTCATAATTTCTATCATTACTTGGTCAATTGTTTGACTTGTTATTTCTGTCAAGAAATTTAAAATTTCTTAAGTAATAAAGAACCTCTGGCCAATTTTGCAGTAAAATAGCAATCAGTAATTCAAAACATGCAGGTTACGTTGCTATATTGGCTAAATCCAAAGCTAAAACTTGCAAAACTTACGTGTAAAAGTCAAGTTAAACTCTTTGACCATACAAATCATTGTTTTACTAACCGCGAAGCTCGTGAATGCCTCAGTATGTTTGTCTTTCTGAGTGTTTCCAACAATTTGAAGTGCGTGAGGATCAAATACATATTGATCGAATACGGAGTTTGTGCCTTTTAAGCAAAGTCAGAGTGACCAACTTTATTCTTTCGTCATTTGGTGAAGATGAACGTCAAGACAAAACAAGACAATTTTAATTTTGCCAAAAAAAATAAATAAATACAAATAATTTATCGAAAATATAAGGCAAGGAAGCCCATATAGAAGCCATAAATAAAGAACCATAAACCATTAATAAAGTAACTTTTTTTTTATAAAAGTAGTTTTTAATAAATTTAATTTTTAATAAAGTAACCCCTGCTAATGTGAGATATTACCAAAAATCAAAACAGTGATTAAAATGTCCCCACTCAAACATTTCTCTGAAAACAACGCAGCCTCTTGACGCTGGCAAGGATATTCCACAACCCTCAAACAGTCAATAATCTTAACTGAAACTACTAATTCAGGACTTATACGAATAATTCAGTTTTCGCATTCAGCTTAGGATCAGAGTTAAATTTTTGATTTTCGAAAGGACATGTGATAAAGATTAGAACCGATAAACTCTTTGAATGGATATGTGGAGTGTCATTCACTAGACACCCAGCTGAAACTAAATTACTTCCTTCTATGAAAGACAAAGCGAAACCCATATAACTAGTGCTCAGTTTCCCGATCGCAAAATCATGTTAAAACTCACCATCGAAGTCAGTCGACTTTTGGAAAACCATTTCTGCGTCTGTCCAGAGAAGTTCACGCGACCTCACTGTTCGTTTCCTAGTTGATCCTGGTTGTCCCCCATAATCACTGGTATCCTCCTGGCCTTCTTTTCTTCCCGAAATAATATCCACCTCAAACAAATGATTAGATATGTTTCCTCCTAGACAGAAAAACACCAACAATATAGGATACTACTTTTACCATACAGTTATCAGTCGCTAAAATATAGAATGGTAAAGTGAGAGAGGACTTCGAAAGAAATGTGATATCAGAGAGGCCAAAAAAGTACGTCATGACAACATTCCCAGGGGTGAAACGAGGTACTCCCCGACGCAGGGGCTATCATCCCCTTCAGGGGGAGGGCTAAACCAGGGGGGCCCGGGCCACGGCTCCTTTATAATTTCCTTATTTGACGGTCGAAAACATCATGTTATTTTTCGCAAGAAAAATTACAACAACTGACTACAAAAAGTTTACTTTTAGATTTGACGTCAAGAGAAGAGAGTCTGTTATCTTTTTTAGCTTAACCAATAACAAGCTCTCCCAGTTTGTACAATTTACAAATGTGTTATCGTCAGTGAAAAGTTTCCGACCAATTGTTAATTTCTCCCCCCAGGGCGCTAACGTTGCCTGACGGAGGGGCTGTACACCCCTCTGCTCCTCTCTGGCACCACTCCTAAACCTTCCCCTTTGAAAAATGACAATAGTTTTACCGAGCACCTGATAACTTGTCTCTTACCCAACTTTTAACCCAATATTTTGTACTCAATGTGCAGGAAAATGACCTTTGAATGGTGTTTCGCGACAGATGGACTCTGATTCATATTTCACATGAACAAAACAAGTGCTTTTTAAGCTTCAATACCAGTACTTCGACTATTGAACAAACACTGACGAAGGCCTTTGGCTAAAAACGTCGGTATCTTCTACTCTTGATTTTTGCCACAATATGACCTGTAAACTTTTTCTACTTTCTTTTTTCATAACCGCCTGCGCACCACTCCATTGTTTTATGTTACTATTGAGGAGTGATCCCCAACTTTGTTTATAGCGAGCTCCTGTAGTTCTGACTTCCGACGCTCCTGTAGTTCAGGAAGTTATTCTTAAACTACATCTAATTCCTGAGTTTGTTTATTTTCATTTACAAGAGGTGGACCGTCTAATGGTAACGGTAGGAAAACATAGTTAAAAGTTTCAAACCTTGATTTGCCGTTTGGTAAATTCTGTCCATTCCACTGTCTTGTTGGCTATCTTGCTGATATGTCAATGTTGCTTTGTCTTTAATGTCGCCGTCATCCCTCAGATCTTCTAAGTCTGACAACCAGTCTGGCAAATTAAAAGAAGAAGAATTTTTATTTGTACCATGGTCAGAATATTTTTCAAAAACAATAGAAATGTAATAGCAATAAATTTAATCATATTTACAAAGATACAAGCTGCTTGCAATAACCATATGGTTCAAACAACACAATCAGCCATGTTATCCAAGTAAGTTTGAAATATGTTTAGTTTAGCGGGACATTGTAGCATTTGCCGTATGCTTAAATATAAAAATTAACCATCAGCAATATATATTATTAAATTACTAGCTTAAAATATCAGTAATTATCAATAAATCTTGACGAAAGAGATTTTTTAAATTTTGGTGTAGAAAGTTGTTTCAATGTGTCATCGAGAGAGTTCCAAGTTTTTGGGCCTTGATATTTAATATTTAAGAGACCATAATTTGTTCTTACTAATGGCAGTCACTGTCACTGATTTGGTTATTATGTGTCCACAATTTAAGTCTTCGGAAACTGGGGGCATAGTCGCCTCTGGAAAAAGCCAAACCTTTAGGAAATTTAAAGGCTGATCGAAATCTGAGAATTTTAAGATTTTGAGTGATCTTCGGGAATATACATGTATATACTAGTAATAAAGATTATTGCCCAGCAAATAATTTTGAAGAAGCCCATATCTGAAATAAACATATCAGGATACTTTGAAAGATACTTTAATGAGGAACTAACGTTTCGTCATTTTACCAGCAACATGTCTATTTAAGCCGAAAATTTTCATGTAAGTAGACACTCTGATGATGTTGCTTGTAAAGTGACGAAACGTTAGTTCCTCATTAAAGTATCTTTCAAAGTATCCTGATATGTTTATTTCAGATATGGGCTTCTTCAAAATTATTTGCTGGGCAATAATCTTTATTACTAGACTTCGATTTCCGCCTGGTATCTCGATTGCCGAAATCCTAACCAATGTATATACTAATTTTGAGTTCAACAATGGTATTTGCATCTAATCTGCACTGACTTCTTTTAAATGACAAAGAAACACAACGGGACCTTTCTCTCCTTTGAATATTCATCACGAACATTTGCCGCGAAGTCTCCTGCCATCCTCTATCGTAAGTCAACACAGCTGTGTTCGAAAACTATTTTGATGTCATCGGTGACTGTTGAGTACAAAAAACTCTAATAGGAGCTAAGACTTTTAGTTATGAATCCGTTGGATAAATACTATGCAATAAATGAACAACACGCCTTGAACATCCTGTTGTTCAAGTGATAAACAAATGTATTGTTGGGTTGATGAAGCGGAATATTTCACCATTGATACCTGGAATTTATCAAACTTCCCTATTACCAGCAATTTACAAAAATGTCCAACTTCAAACACACTTGTAGATCGTAGATCGTAGATCATCTACCACTATTGAGAAACAATGCATTTGTGTTAACAATACTTTAAGATTTTGTACTTAAATACGACTCATTAGTTAGCAAAGTTAGGATGAAGTCGAAGGCAATGTTCTGAGCCAATTTGAAACAACTTCAATTTGATAATGTATCTGACTTAACAGATCTAGTGTAGTATGACGTTACTGAACGACATTTGCAAATCTTTTGTGCATCTAAAGGATCAATGTCAGATAAGAATGTTTATCAATCACCTATACACAGATACAATGGCTGAATTTCATAATGACAATGTATCCCAATGTACGCAAGAATCATGCCAAATAAATTAATAATCAGAAATTGCAGACAAGTCATTTTAACGAGAACTAAATTTGCCGAAGCTCCCAGTATAAGTAAGACCTTCAGGAACCCAACTGCATGAAAATTATTTTCAATTTTCTTACCATAATTTGCCCTCTGTTCTCCCAACGAAGCTCCGTTTACTCGAGACAAATAACAAATAATTGAAAGAGAAAAGAGGCATATAGTTGTCTTTCGAAGAACCATCTTGCTTGTTTGAACGCTGAAGGACGTGTGATGGTTTTGCAATAATTGAAGCTAATATCATGTTGAGATATAATATCTTCCGTTGGAGCAAACTGGTCAATTTCATGTTTTTTCGTGTATAAGTTCCTCAGACATTGAAAACAGAACACCATTGCGGAAACTGCTCAGCAAACACTATTCAAAATATGGTAGATGAAAATAGACGGATTTGCATTACAAGATAACTGTTGGTGTCATCTGAGAACCTTTTTCGATATATGCATCGTCAACACAGACCAACCTATAATTGAGCAATTTTTTATATAATTACGGTGGACGAGTTCAGTGGAACGGGGAAACTTAACTCTAACGTAATCACATAATATTCATGAAGTGGCTTGGTGGAGTTTTGGCAAACACAGTGGAAAACACAAGGACGATGTCCATCACACTATAAAATACTTTCATTACAAAACAAAGAATACTGCGAAGGACAGTGATAAATAAGATAAAATGTTAAAAGGTTGATAACTGACATGACTGATTTCAAAGATATAAAACAAAACATAATCCGAAGATCAGCATCTTGAGAAATCCAAGATATGGATTGAAACAAGACGAGAAATGAGTTTGTGATATTTCGATTTTATTACAAAATCATCGTCAGACTAACTAATTACAAATACGCAGTGTCTTATATAAGGTCTACAGTGACATCCATATCTTGGATTTCTCAAGATGCTGATCTTCGGATTATGTTTTGTTTTATATTTTTTCAAATTGTCGGCTGGTATTGGTTTTTGATTTCAAAGCATATCAACGTTTCAAGCAAAGGCCCTTTGTCATGAAAGAAACGAGACGTAGGGCCTTTGCTAGAAACATCGACATTTTTTAAGATCAGTTTTGGCAGTTACCAACCTTTTAACTTTTTACTTTGAGTATTATTTAATCCGAAAAGTAATCCCAACGTCGCCCCCGTTCCTCGTACACCGTCACTTGGAGAACTTACACGTGTCATTATCACGTTAATTCATCCAGCCGGTGACAGCTGCCTGTTCAGTTTAGTGTCAAACTACTCCAAAGAATTCCTTTAGAAACTTTCAAGCTTTTTCGAAATTGAAAAAAATCAAAACCAACGTCGCGAGTTTTAAATGACGGCATTGATTCGTGATTTAGTTAAATTCTACAATTTTGCTTATTCATTTGTTGTTGTCCTCGGCCAAGCTTGCTGAAAGGTCCTTCGTTACAGCAGGAGGTGAGGGATTGATAAAAACGCTGATTCACCGGGACAGATAAAGTTTATTTAAATGAAAGCACAAATTAAGCTCTGCTTAAACGATACGATTGTCGTAGTCGACTGTATTTGTATCATGAGGTCATGTTGTTACATAAGCTAACAAATAGCAAACGAAAATTCTGTGAATTCACATTTAGACTCATCATAGTCACTATGTTGTATTGTTACATTGGTAAGCGAACTGAAAGCAAAACTTGTGACCAGAATAAACAATAGTACGAGGCAATAGTATCGTGTTAATGGACCTTTTAAAGCATAACTCCTTACCACTGTGATTTATGTTCAAAATATCTCCTAATGTACAATAATCATAAAAATAATTTAGCGATGTTCTAATTTTGCATTTACGATACTAATGACAGAGAAGATGCGAATCTACCCACGCCCAAACGCTAGGTCTTGATCAGCCACCCCGATCATGACATGATGGCAACAGAGAGTCCACTCCGATATATACTATAATGAACATGTGATAGCATCATCTACCAGGCAGCGACAAAGCTAAGCGTATTAACAACTGGTCATGATTGGCAAATTTAAAACTATCTATTCATAGCAACAGGTCATGCAACACTAAAATGAATTTTTAGTGTTGTATATTTACTTTTTACTACTTAGTCTTTATATGAGGCTTGTTTTCATTTAATATTTGTATCATACTTTATACGACTTTAGTTGTTAATTAATCTTGTTAGGACTCTAATGAAAAACACTGTTATTAGTGATTAGACATCCTGTTTAAAGATTAAAGGTCATCATCATCATCATCATCATGCTATATACATATAAAATTATGTAGGATATTCAGACACCAAACAAAACATATCCTATCAATTGGTTTTCTTGAAACAAGTTCTTGTCATGCTTGGCATAGCGCTAGCTTGTCCACCGATGGTTGCATTTTATATTGTAACCATTGAGTTGGCGGATGTATGTGGTTTGATACCTGGATATAACGTCAAAAATTTTAAATCTGCATAGTATGACCTGTTGCCATGCTTAGGTAAAGAACCTTAGTCACGGCGGCCAGAGACACATGCACTACCACTGTGCCACCAGCACCCCTATAACATGCTGTAAGAGACTTGTGAAACTTATAAAGTACTAACAACACAACACTTCGCTGCAATCTTTTCGTTTGTCAACACTGTATCAGTTTGATATGACAGACCTATACAGGTATGCTCCCCACTGAACTGTCAATTCAGATATAAAATGACAGCTGTGAAAATATGCTGCGTCAAACAAAAAGTGACGTCGTATTTCGGCGAAATCTAATATTGAGATGATAAATGAACGATCGTCAAGCTCTATCCTCAAAAAAAAAAAAACGGTTTCTGTGCCCCAGGCGATCGTTTATCTATCATCTCAAGATATCTCCAAGCTCTCACACTTCTAAAATATAAATTCCATCGAAATCCAATATCATTCGGGGCCACAGTTGTACGATGTTATAATTAAGTGTTCATACATCAACGCTGATGCACCAAGCTCCCCTCGTGTACTTAGTCATCAGAGATCGCGACAATTTTACTTAGACCTGATACAGACCAGGGTTTTTAGCCTAGGTTATGAGACAGGCTTGCTGAATCGTAATTATCCCAGCATGCACCAGTTGGCGGTTTGACTTATCTGCGTATTGTTAGAACTTACCTATCATTATCATTCTTCGCTTAATCTATACACGAAAAATCATGTCAAACATAACAAAGGGCGGTCAACAGGCTTAGGAAGGCTTCGAAGTGAACATCCATTATTAACCAGAAAACGAACTCTTCTTTGAAAGTGAACCGAAACTTCACATTCCTCTACACTTAAGACGACTTATTTGAACTCACCAAAAGACGTGCAAAGGGCAGCAAAAAGGAAAACAGAGTGGCTTGGAAAATATTGTTGCGGGAAGCAGTTCTGAGAGGCTTTATTAACTTTACCTAACGAAAAACGTGGGCAGGTTACGGCTGTTCACTTCGTAAGAAGAAAAGTAACGGACAAAAACTCAGTCGTTCTTGCAGTCCAGTAAACCGATTTTGCTACCTCAACGTCCGTATCTCGGGTGGACAAACTATAGGGTGTATATTACATACCGCCAACCTTTGGGTAAAGATTTGGCGATGTTTGCCTCAAACGCTTACGTATGTCACCCGGAATAATTTTACAGTGGTTGATGGTAATATTATTCAATCTTTTAAGGTTACACCTTTGGGTTCGCGATTCAAATCCCTTGTAATGGTCCAGAATTTTCTTCAGGGCATCGAGCTGCTGGCCGTTACGCCACTGATTTGGATGAAACTAGGAACTGTTACTCTTTAAATCCCCCCAGTAATTCAGTATTTCCTCCCCCCTCAAAGATTAAGAACAGTCGGTTACAATGAAATATTGATTTACGATCATATTAATCAATACAGTAAATGAAACCATGACTCTCAATTCACAATTTCGACAATCAAGCAGAATGTTCTTCATCAGGTCATTAATTAACAGACGAATTCCTGTTTTCTTTGAACAGCGTCCCATTACTCGTTAATAAAGTAAGAACTACATTTTGCTGGCTATTACTAGCAGCCTACTTTTTCAACCAAGTATGGTTGAACTATGCTAGCTCTGACATGTCTGTCACACAATGCGATGACTCAGTCAGCCCACACGGAAATTCGCGAATGAAAGTTTCTGTAAATAATAATCCTCTTAATATTCTTTAATTTGGTCGGAGGCCGAACAGGAAAATACGCCATTCTAGTTCGGTTACGTCAAATCCAGAGTTCGTTGGTCCGTTACACCTCTGTAAAACAAATAAAATCAACATTACGTCAACAAACTAAGAAATCAAGCCAAAAGCTAGGGCAAGGGAAGTCTGAAAACTCTGGAGAATCAAGTTGATGTAGAGCTGAGCTGTTCAATTCTTTCCCAGCATCATAAGACATTTGACTCAAGACGGTTTGCTCCAAAAACCAGATTGTTTTACTTGTCAAGGGAAGCTCCCAGAGTGGCGGGGTTAATGCAAGCAACAGACGGAATATAAGCTTAGCATTGAATACATCTACACTTCTTCAATGTAAATAGTGTACTGATGATAATTTGACAACTTACTGGAGTCGAGCTGGGATGGATGACGTAGTTCTCTTGTAACTATGGCTATGCGAGGAAAGTATTGCACTGCAGAAAAGAAAGTATGCTTAAACTGACGTTAAATTTGACTCGATGTATCTTTATCAACAACACAAGAAAACAACTAACACTGCAGTAATAGAAGAAAGAGGTTAGTAACAAGGATTTTTGACCAACGTAACGAAGAACTGCACCAGACTTTGATTATCAAATAACGCAGTTGCCAAGAACTGCGTTGGCCTTCATTACAATAACCCGAAAATAAGAATCGGAAGTTCAACCCAACAATAAAAATTATTAGATTGGGAAGAAAATTACATCTAAACGCCTTAAATCCAATAAATTTCCTCAAAAATTTTAGTGGAACGCTCAAGACTATTTAACAGGGAGAATGTATGATACTTACCAAGCAGTGACATTCATTCATAGGAATTATGTCAGTTCTCCAAGACTGCATGATTTGAGAACTATTCTAAAAAATGGGACACTTACGAAAAAGCTAGAACTTTGTTATTTAAACAGCGTTATTTAGGCTACAAAAATGACAACACGGTCCAAAGGGTAAATCTTAGTTCAAGCAGAAGACAGATTGGTGCTGGAAAAGAACTCATTCGGTTAGCACAGTAACAGATGAATGGACAAGAACAAAAACATGTGTCAGAATTGTTAGCACGGTATCAGATTTAAAATTGCACCCAAGGTAAAATACTTTCAAAATATAAACACTTCTGATTTCTGATACTGCTGAAGGCAATACGAGAAAAAACAGAGATAATTGAACATGGCTTTTTGTCCTGAACACAAAAATATATCATTAGGGCGGGTGTATGTTTATAATTACGTACACACGAATTAACACTGAAATTATGCAACAGAGGAGCTCAAAATCTTATTTATCACTGACCTAAGTGCCAGAATCGTACTGCAGGAATACGATACACGTACTCCACAGTGACTTCCTGAAAGATAAAAGTTTGTCCTTGGAAATAAAAGCAGTTAAGCAAATCAGTTTTATCTCCAAAACCGTCATAGTAGTCGTAAAAATAATTGTATGGTTAGTACTCCAGTGAAAAGACAAAAGCAATCTGAAAGTTTCATCATATTTGAAAGTTTGTTCTGAAAGTTAAAATCTTTAAGAATGCAGAAACGATGGTAATTGTCATGTAAACCGATGAACTCTAAACCTGACTGTAAAATTAATTAGTGGAAAAAATTAGACTCCTTAGCATCATCGTGAAAGCTATAAGCTAAAGTATTGGAACTTGAACGTCTGAGTAATTGGCAGTAAAAAGCTCAGAATATCGGACCATAATATCCTGAGGATGATTCTGAAATAGAATTCCCTCTGAAGCTGAGGATAAAATCACAGAATATTTATTCTCATTACACCTGAAATTAAATCATAGCGCTGCTGCAACTGAAGATGAATCTTAATAGCATTGAGAAGTGAACCTCGCCACTAAAGCGAGGTTGATAATCTTCACTGAACAGTGACTAGTGCTGAAAAAGAATGCTATAAAATCAAATCGATGCTAGGAGCGACTAACATTAATAGTGTTCGGAAGGAGTGGACTTCTTCAATGAGTGATTTTGATAAAAAAATTGAATGACAAGTACAGACAAGAACTCTATAAAATCAAATTCAATGATAGAAACGTTGGCGACGCAAAAAAATGTAAAATATATTTGTATAGAATGGTCATGAAAGGCAAGATCATTATGACCTGTGGTGTTATAAGAACAACCAATGAACTAACAATTATACCTAATACAATAACGTTTCTTGTTAAGGTTTTATTAGAGAAACTTGGAGTAACAATCACCATCAAATACAAGAACAAATTTAATCTAGGAGACAGTTACAACCAGGCGTAACCCGACGACTGAAATGAGACGTTAGCTTTGAAAACAAGAATGCTATAAGATAAAATGATATAGGTCCAGTCGATGGTAGGAACATTAGCAGGGCAGGAAACCTAAAATATAATTGTATAGAATCTTCCTGAAAGGCAAGATCATTACGACCAGTGGTATAACAAGAACAAATGAACAATAACTTTAACTTAAACCTGAAATACAATAATGTTTCGTAACGCTATTAAGATTTGTCAAAGAAACTTTGAGTAGCAACCAACATGAAGTATACTTAAAGTAATCTACCAAATACATGAACATAGTTAAACAGTCAAAGACAACTGCTCAAACGAGACGCGAGCCATGAAAACAAGACAAAACTTGATAAAAACTGTGAGAAAGGGTGTTAAATCGCAACTGGAAAAAGGAAGTATTAATTCTGACACGTTAAAGAGAGTAGAGACAAATGGAAGTCATCAACTCATTGTTTACTGAAAAAAAAAGTATGCAAAACCCTGAAAACCTACAAAAGGAAAATTTGGCTAAGTTAAAGTCAAGTGTCAGCGCTTAAAAAGAAAAGCAAAATGCTTGAACTTATTAAAAATTAATGGACCAAAGAACTACAAAACAAATAAAGAAATTTACAAGTACTGTAAACGAATGAAGACGGCGTTATTAAGAGTGTGGAATTTATTTCTACTTCATGGTTCAACGTTGGTTAGTGCTGAAAAGGAATGGGAAAAAATCAACGATAACGTTATTGACGTGGAAAATGAAGTTTAGTGACGCAATAAAATGGTAAAAATAGGACCCTACTGAGAGGAAAAACTGTTGAGACCTGTGCTAAAATGACAAGCAATGGAACGCAGAAGTGACCAGGCTGTCATAGCCTTAACTTCCTTATCAAACTTCATTCCTGAAAAAAGAAAAGAAAGAAAACACATCGTTAAACTTTCTATTCCAGAAAACTGATTAACATGAGTGAGATAAAGGAATGTAGAGGAGTAATGGCTCCTTGTTGTTTCTTCCACAGCCATGAAGCTCATGTGATACAACTCTGGTATACTGAACTGTAAGTACCACGTTGAGCAGTCCTTGTTTGCTCAACAGCCAACGATCGCAATTAGCAGAGTATCTGCTCATTTGATTGAGAGTTTCTGAGTAATTTTGGTTGAGCATCTTAACTCTAGAAGAATGAGAAGAAAAGCATTGCAGACAATTAATCCATGCGAGAAAACACGAAAATAAAATGTTCTGACAGCTCAGTTGATAGAACACTGACACGTGGTCCACGAATGAGGGAAGAACTGATAGGTTTCTAAATAATTTATCCATGTCGAAAAATATGAACGAAGTACGAAAATATGACCAGTCATTATTTTGATCTTCTCACAGCCTAGTAAACAGAGCACTGAAATATGCTGAAGACTGAAGAACAGATTTCTAAATTTATCCACGTCGAAGAACATCGGGAAAGTACAATGTAGCCCGTCAATACTTTTAATCTTCTCTCAGCTCAGTTAACAGAGCATTGAAATATCATAAAGAGTGAAAATGGCGTTCCAAATAATTTATTAATGTCTTTAAAAAAATGAGAAAAGTATGGAAATATAACCTGTCAATATTTTGATCTTCTCACACCTCAGTTAACACAGCACTGAAATATAAAGAATGAAGAAAAGCTTTCTAATTGTTCCATACCGAAAAATATGAATAGTGCTCCAAAATTGAAATACTTTGACTTCCTGATAGGTCATTTGATCGAACATCGAAACAATTTAAGAGTGTGAAATAAATAGCTTTCGAAGAAATTAGTCCACGGAAAATTTGAATCTTTCTCCCAAAAGAAAATATTTCGATTTTCCAATAGATCATTTAACAAAGGATCGAAATATTAAGGAAAGTCAAAATAATGGCTTTCCAGGCAACTGGTCGATACCGAAAAATGTGAAAAACAAAAAATATTTTGATGTTCTTATAGATCAGTTGGAAGAACAATGAAATATTTCTCGGAGTGACGGAAAAATGGCTTTCCAAATTTATCAATGTCGAAAAATATGAACAATTTGTGAAAATACAACCAGTCAAAATTTATCTTCTCACAACTCAGTCGGAGAATTGTGATATGATATAAGAATGAGGATTAGCTCACTAAATAGTTTGCTTGCGCAAATTCGTCATAATTTGATGACAATTGAGGAAGAAAAGCAGACCAAACGTTAAATTAACGAATGTCATTTGTTGCTTTATTCCCTATTGCCTTGTTTTTAAGATAGTTTAGCCGATAGATTAGTTTACTTTGATCCAGTTTTCTATATTTACAAGAGAGCACTAGAAGCTACTCTATCATACAAACAAGGTAATTTTGAGGATTTCAAAATGTGAATTTCTATTACTTGGTATTTTTTAATTACAAAACTGTTGGATTATCATCATATGGGCTTTGTTTACAGTGACCAGGCACATTTTGCTTTATTTAATACACTACCCAATATGACCACAAACCAAGTATTACATTACTTACAAATGCAATTAATTGAATAAAAATTGACAATATGACAGCAACAGTTGTTTATAGCGTCACCCAAATGGGGCATCTCAAAATGTAAATTATTAAAATTTATATAACAAACCTGTAGGTTTATGATCATACAGGCTTTGTTTACAATGACCAGGCACATCTTGCTTTATTTAATACACTACCCAGTACGACCACAATCAAATATTACATTACTTTCAAATGACATTAGCTGAATGCAAACTAACAATATGACAACAACAGTTCTTCACAACGCCTTTCCAGCAATTCCACCAGGTGTTACTTCTCAAAGGTGTTGCTTGATAGTCATTTAGGCTTTATTGACAATGATCGGGCACATTTTATTTTATGCAAGACATTATGTAGTGTGACCACAAATCAAACACCAAAAACGTAGAGGCAATTGAATGAAAATTAGCAACTGTTTTTGTTTTTGTTTTTTTAACATGCCTTCATTGCCATTCCACATAGCTGTGGCTTTTAAAAATGTCATGAACAATGTCATGAGTCTAGTTTAAAAGGTTTTTATTCACGTCATCAAATTTTCCAGGTCAAGAAACGAAGTCAGTATTGTTAAATTCTTGCTCTAGTTTGTGTAAGTCAAGCCTGCTTATTAGATATCTTACTGAATGTCTGGCATGAGCTTTGAACTTGGTATGAAACTGTAAAATATGATAACCATGAAAGAATGTTACGTTCCTATCTTAATATGTCATTTGGCTAAGAATCAAATTCATCTGATGTTGAAATATTTTTTTCAAACGTTGTTGCTGACAACATCACATTCCAAACAATGTCTATCTGATGACGCAAAGGACTTAGTCGAAACGCATCTGATTGGCCTACGTCCAGTCACACCACTGCCAATCACTGTCGACTTCAAGTATTCCAAGAAGGATAAAAAGAGACACTCCTTCCCCGACAAGCAGATCAGAGACAACAAAAGACAGAACGAGAACAAGCGAAGAACAAGCAGAAGTGGCCCGGAAGATAGAAGAGCAAGATCAACAAGCCTGAAAAGAACCGTGAATCATAAGAAGTTCTTGTTAGAACTGACTATTATTTGAACATTCGTTAAACTTAGGGTCTGAATTATACATATTGGCGATCCTGAAAAGATCCTGCTCCTCGTATGTGAAGTCTCTACCAAGCTAAATCACCTTATTCGTGACAAAATAACTACACACATTGATTTGATAAGTCTTTATTTTTTTACGTAACCATTAGCTATTACAAAAAACGATTAAGTATCATGTTTCCAAGAGAAAACCGCGCTATGCATTGCCGAAGTCTGTGTACTTATAGCCAAAAATCAATGAAACTCTTATGGATTACCAGAAAGCAATCTGCAAAAAGCCGGACATGCTGAAAACTGCTAGGAAGATAATTGCCGATGACCGGAGTTCCGAAGACGAAGAATCCGGAAATACTAACTTTTCTCTCAAACTGTGAGAGTAAAATTAGCTTTAAGTAAGTTTACTTTATAACACAAGAGTACAAGACTGTGGTGTGGCAGCACAGTCAACGAGAAATGCTAAGCAACCTTGAGAAAGTTTCTCACTCTAGGTATATACAGTTTTAGCTTTTCTCGGCCTATCCTGAATATCGCTGTTGTACTATTGTCTCTAACAGACACTGCACTGAGAATTTACTAAACTAATTTAATACACACATTACATGAAGGGGTATCCTACACTGAAGTTCCGCACTAATGAAAGTTGAAGAACCGGGCAAATTTACCTGATCGCGGCCGCCCACGTACCTTCCATTATTGGGAGCATCTTCTTGACCTAACCTAAGGACAATCTGATCCGGTACAGATAGTCGAAGGGAAGTCAAAGCCAGCCATAAATTGACAGGGGGAAAACGGTTCCATCAGTTTATATTAGCTGGTTTCACCTCCCTGACCTAGCTATGTTATAAGCTTATGGTGCCATGAGTTTATTTCTGTACTCACTGACACCTCAGAGAAGCCAAATGACAACAAGCGCTCAACAAGACACGCCGTTTTAGAGTTGGGACATTGCTGCTTTTAGCTTCCCAATTTCTTACCCTATATGGGCAAGGGGTACATTTAGGGAACATGTACCCCTCCACCCATACCCTATGGATCCTAATCCTACACTGATGTCACATCTAACCTGACTCCATGACTTTAAGCCCGCTTGGATTGTTGCATGTACATCTGGCGAACTTTGTGGATTGTTATGGATCCCATAGACGAGGAAGTCCTATTTTGATGTGTCCTTGAAAATGTATCCTTGAAAACGAGAAGATGGTAAAGAATTTTGCAGTTAAGCAATAAGGCCAAAGGCAAAATTAATCGTTAGTCATTAGGCAGTAACAAAAGCTGATTATATGCTCAAAATAATGATAAAAACTGAATTAAGAAGTAAGAAAGTTGAATACATTTCAAGAAAAGTAGATGTTGAACAGCTACACGTGGTAAATAAAGGTAGCCGGGTAATTGAGGGACTATTAAGCATCAATGGTGGTAGTTACGGCGACCACTCCCCTGATGACTAAAAAAAATCAGAAATAATGCAAAAAATTGTAAAAAGTTTATTTAAAAAAATGCGCGATTCTTTATGAATAAATTGTAGAAATTGGTATGGCTATGGAAACTAGAAACTCTTAGAGATAGTTGTGGTGATTAGAGGATCAAATCATTTTCACCC
Organism: Heliopora coerulea; assembly: GCA_030142905.1. Taxonomy (NCBI): domain Eukaryota; kingdom Metazoa; phylum Cnidaria; class Anthozoa; order Scleralcyonacea; family Helioporidae; genus Heliopora; species Heliopora coerulea. The sequence goes on from JASJOG010000407.1 coordinate 170,644, forward strand.
CTTATAGTAATGTTGAAAAAATAGTGTTAACGTCTGACAACCTTTGAAAAAAAAAATGACAAAAAACAAGATAACTGCGATAGACGTGAAGTGAAAAACTGATGGCTATTTAACCTATAACAGACTAATTGGTGACAGCGTTGACTTCATTCTGTGGACCCTAATCTCCTTGCGACACCCTAAGTGTTGCAATTTCGTGCGTTTTTGACTTATACTTCTTCAAGGGGATAGCTTTTGCACTGATATAGAAGTACTTTAAGGATGTTACATTGGAAGACGTCAAGAGCCCGAGTTAAGATTCGAGTTGGGATTCGAATTCAGATTCGAGTTGAGATTGAGGTTACGGTTAGGGTCAGCTCCAGAGGCGGGTACGAAGATATCATGGATATTTTTAGATAACAAACGTGTTACTTTTTTGTTAGGAATCCTAACCCGGATCCCGAACTCGAATCCCGAACTCGAATCCCGAACTCGAATCCCGAACTCGAATCCCAATTTAGGTGACTAACTAGCTACGTCTACGCAAAAATGACCAACAAGTCGCAAATTTTATCCCAAGGAAACTTTGTCTCAGCGCTCTGCTTTTATTGCAGGAGGTAGCTAAATTGAAGAATCAAAATTCACTAGTCGTTGAGAAGTTTCCACTTCTGAGCAAAATATCCACAGCCTATATTCGAGTAGAGAACCTATATACGCCATAATTCAAGATAAACTGTTGAGAATGATTCTAAACATACCCATTCCCCCCCCCACAAAATGTGTTCTGTTGGTAGTTGAGAATATGAAATTTGAATTTCTACTCAGCCAAAATTCCGTCCTTTGTCCTTTGGGCCGCTCGGCTTTCGTCGTTTTGTCATTCTGAAATGTCACGTAAGACTTGAAACGGACCTCAAAAAATGACTTCAAAATCTTTGAAATAAATTAACCGACAAACAGTATTCGTACTGAGATTTCAGACTATAAAAACGAGTTGATAAGAAATTCCAAGTTGATATCTTTTTAGGAATTGCGATGCATAACCGAACCATTTACAACTCTGGTGCGCCATTGCTCATTTGCCCTACACGTGTCTTCTTCGGCAAGAAATTTCAGAATTTTCATAAATTTTTCCATGTTTTCCGTATAAACAGTTTTTGGTGAGTTGTTTTATATCACAGGTGAAGTTTGAAAGATGTCCACCGAGAAACAAGTGTCATAAGAAAAAGGATATGAAATATCGTAGTGTGAGAGCATTGGCTTGCTGCTCTAGGCGGCGGCTGTTCGAAGTACAAAATATTTGTCTCCTTGTTCAAATTTTCACGTTTCTGTCAAAGGCACGAAGTACAAAAAACATACTGCTAAACCTACAACCCTAATGGACCTTAAACTGCCGAGAAGGTTGCCAGAAAAGACATCCCTGCAGCTTAAACACAACCTTCTGCTCGAAGCAACTAGCAAAGTACACTTCATGTTAAAAATCGCCCGCAATAAATTACATGACAGGACATGGACGAAACAAAATTCCATCGAATTCATTTCAGTTCACATACATTTCTCGGCTTACCTGAATATTACAGGAGCTTGGTTTCAGAATATAGCAAGATTTAAAGAAGAATTTTAGCTGGTTATTGCCTTCAATTCTACCGGACTTCGAAACGCTACCAACCTTTCGTCAAGGAACACCTCACACAAGAAAATGCCGTTGATGCAAATACCATGGTCTAGGCAAGCACGCTTAATGCATGTGACCACTATACTCCAATTTGATTGGTCAATTTGCAGAGGCTGTCTCTAATTGGTAAGACCAATCCAGCAGAAAACGTTCTAATTGGACAATGTAAATCGGAAATCTCTTTTGGGAAATATCAGAATTGTTTCGCGTAATGGCAGAGATCCCGTTTACACCAGAAATTTTTTGCGCTTATTTCTCGTATGATAGACATTTCCCCCGGCATTTTTTCCGAACCGGTTTTAACTGTTTACCTGGCTCAGCTATAGATAAGCTAACTTTTTTCGTTCTTTAGTTTAATTTACTTTTAAACGGTGCAAAATTTCTAAGAAAGAAATAAGCAGGAGAAATTTAATTTCAATAGCTTGAAACAAAAGTACTCGTTAAATGTTGAAATAAAGGGTGAATACTCTTCAGGCTTTGATTAAATCCACAATTACTGTTATCGGAAAAAGACTTTTAATCTGCTATGAGATAACGAATGGACAAAATGGCGATTGCATTTCTATTTTAAAATACTATTTTAAAACACTTGGAAGTCTGGCCACGAATCCGCGAAGTCCACGCGAGATTCGCCGGAAATTAGTACACCCCCCGGTCACTCCACGTCTTTCTTGTTCAGAATTTCGTTAACAATTTGTTATTCTGATGCACTCTGACTTCTCATGGTCACTGAAATGGACAGCAAAAGGGACTTTTATTCCCAAGTTCATTTTACCGACGAATCAGACTGCTCTAAATTTATCCCCAATCGATTTCGAAGCAATATTTGTACCGCTTGTTCGAAAGAAATATTTAAACATACCAGGGATTCTGTGGAAAATAAGGAGATTTTAATGAAGGTAAGAAAGGGAAGTGGGAAGTTGTGCTAGCAAGGTTCCTCACTCGTACAGTTATGATGAAAATGGGAGAACCTAGTTTTTATGTATTAGCTCAATGTAAATTTTCCTCGATATTACTTGTCAAAGGGTGTGTCACCACTGTCATGCCTTGTTGTTTGAGGGGTTAATGTAACTTATTCACAGCAGATTGAGATTCAGACTTTGCTGTGGATCGAAGATAGTTTGACTCAAATGGGTAATAATCAAACGATCATTGGATGAGGCTTTCTTCAGTGCCGAAAATTATCAATGTTGAGGATCGTGTTATTGACCAAAGCTAAATGCTCCATGCAGCTGATGGTGGTAGTGGAGACCTTGGTAATTCTTGATGTCAAAGAAACAAAATTGGATATTTGTTCTATTATTCATTTTCACGTAGCAACCAGCTAATCACTAAACTGTCAGAACATGTAAAACTCTGTGGGGCAAGAGGCTCAGCTTTCTCAATCTGGACAGCTTCTCAGTGGCATGTTGTCAGGAAGTGTATGATAATTAACTTTGTTAACCATGATAAAGCCTAAAGATAATTATGTGAACATCAGGACCTGGTTATTCAAAATCTGATTAGCTTTATCCAGGATTAGCAAAAACATTGTGGTCACCTTCTGATAATATAGCAACAAAAAATTGTAATTTTGCAGCAAACAATTCTGATATCAGATTCTTTATTAGAGATTAGTTTTATACTTTCATTGTTACCTGTACTTGTATATGTACTGTTACTTAGAGACCATAAACTTAATAATTACCCTTCTTTGACATTTTACCTATAAAAAGGCACTGGAATACACACAATCAAAGGAAAAAGTTGGTACCTTGATAATTTCTGGTGAAAGTAATCATCATGTTGGTGCCTTATATCTTGGTGGCTACCAGTCTTCAATCAACAAGGAATTTCTTCGTGACCAACATATTACTCACATATTTAATACAGCAGCAGGTTTGGTGAACTTCTTTGGACCAAAATATCAAGTGAGAGAATCATTTTATCAATATTTCATCTGCAAAATTGTGTATATAGATTGCCAAACTCTTCCTGGTGCATGACCAGTTTTAAGAAATATTTATAGATACTCATATTTAGGTACATACAGTTACCATTGACAGTTCCAGAATTGGATTTTTAAGGGATTACTTTCAGGGAAAGGTCTGAAATGGATCTTAAAAATTACCATTGACTTGTACAGTAAAAACAAGAATTTTTTTAATTTTTTTTTTGGTGTTGTTTCTCAATTCATTAAAAAAATGAACAAGCAAATGCAAATAAGTTTCAAAAGTTTAATATTTTCAGGATGAAATTAAGATTATTGATTTAAATGAAATGAGGGTGATGATTTTAATGCCTAATTTTCATCTTTAATGATGCATATTTGGCATTAAAATAAATAATACACAAAATATGTAACAATACATGCTTAAAATAGGCTAATAGTATGCACTAATGATGAAGTAAGTACTTAAACATAAGTGTTAAGAGTCGAAACTTAAGAAGAACTCAAATATGCTGTGAAACACTAAAGTCAGGAACTCTTGAAAGGAATGTGGAAAGATTCCCCAGGAGAATTTGCAGAGATGTTTTGCAAATTTTGCAAATAAATTTAAGTTCCAACTAAGTTAGTTTTACGATAACCTTTTTCACATTCTATGAAGCAAAAGGGTTGTCTGAACTGTGGAATGTATAAACCAGAAAGCTGATCAAGGCTCAAAGTACGTGATTTTTGTCATTTAAATGTTTCCAATTATTTATTTGATAATATTTTTTGAAATGAGATTGAGGTCAAAACCAATAAACTACAAAAGGCTTTACTTGGGTTTACACCTAGAGGGACAGCAACATGGGGACAAAGTTAATTTAATTTATGATCATGATACTTTATTTCAGGGTTAGGAAGAGCTTTTATTACCAATTTACAATGCAAAATTCAACCTCCTACTCTGTGAATTTGTTGCACAGCCATCAGCATTCACTGCCTCACAGCTATGGTCCGAGAAAGCCATGAAATGCGATGTTCCAAATGCTTATTCATTGAAAAGTCTTCGACTCATTTTCTCTAGAGTTCTGTTCAGGCTATTGTGAATGACCTGAACATAGAATACCTGGCTTTAGCCTGGGATGACGCTGCTGACTTTCATATTCCAATGGATGACATTATCAAAGGGTTGACTTTTATTGAGAATGGACGGAAGACTGGAAATGTTTTGGTCCACTGTGCTCAGGTCAGGTGTAAATATTAATCCATCAAGGTATTCAGATGTGACCCATTGTAAATCAACTGAGCATTACTTTTGAATGATGGGTTAAGTAAATCTAGAGGTCCAGTAAGGGCCACCCCTCATGGGTCCAGTGTTACTACAGGAGGAAACCGGAATACCTGGAGAAAACCTGCGATGTTTGGTAGAGTCGAACTGGACAACACTCTTCTCACATGTGACCAAGGTAACTTTAATCAGATAACTGCACGGAGCCGGAATCGAACCGTAGTCATAGTGGTGAAAGACACGTGCACTACCACTGTGCCACTAACACCTCTATTCCTTTCTCAACCAAGTTATTTTCATTACCGACACGTTGAGTGATACTGACAAATCCACTACTCCCTAAACAAACTTAAAGACGTAAGTTTTAGTGGGGTTTGAGGACATTAATAACTTCACCTGCAATCACATAAGAAATTGAAAATTATGGAATTTAATAGAACCTGGCATTTTAGTGAGAAATCTGGTTTTTTTGGAACTTGTCCTAACAATGTTACAGTTATGCTCAAGTAAACCACCATGCAAACCTGCTTCTTCTCCATATTCCCCTGTAAACATGAAGAACTAAGTGGTTTGAGGACATTTTTAAATTCTGTCCATGCAAACCTCCTTCTTCACGGATTTGTTTAGGCTGAGGAATATTTATTTTCTGATGACTCAAATTTGTTTTGCGTCACAATTTTCAGCGTATTTTTTCCATTACATTATGGACTTGCTATTGTGAAAAAATTTAGCTACTGTTAAAAGCTAAAAATACAAGAGTAGTACATCTAGACCTCGAGCTACAATTCTATACATCCAAAATGGTTCAAGTGCTCCCAGAAAGAAGTTCTTTTTCTCTCTAAAGAAAACAGCCTTTTCATTTGGTGTTCTTATGAACGCGTGCCAACAGACTTTCAAAACATTTTTAGCCACAGTAGCGCTCAAGCAATGTCTGTTTCTTCACTTGACTGTGTTAGAAATTTATCCGTTCCGGATCTTTTTTTCCAGGGCAAATCACGATCGTCTACCATCGTTGTAGCTTACGTTATGGCGTTCTTGAGTTTACCTCATGACCAAGCGTTGGAATTTGTTCAAGAGAAAAGAAAAATGGCCCAGCCTAACCCTGGATTTTTGACTCTTTTGTCAAATTTAAATAACGCGAAAGAATTCGTTGATTTTCAGAGAATGATTAAAGGACCTTAAAGGGAATTCAGAATGGTGAAGGCTAAACATACTATTTAGAGTCAATGGACGAGCGAAGAACAATGTGAAAAGATTGCGATGCTTAACAGACTCAACTAAACCTTAAAAACAACGTTTTACATCAGCTGAAGTCCCTGACTTGGTTTAGAGTGAAATAAGTCATATATTCAGTTCATTCAATTGGTCTCTAAAGAATGGCCTAATCATTATTCCGAGATAAACGAACCAATTAGATTGCCCAAAAAATACTATTCACCTGCGAGGTATATGCTAACAAAGTTTATTAACTTTTTCCCGGCGACATAAGACTTCTATTATTTTACTCTGGCTAACGCCAAACGATTTTACTCGTCAAAGGAAGAGCTCGTGCCTCTAAGGAGTCATAACAAGAATTTATCAACTCTTTCCCAGCGGGAGAAGACTTACATCATTTTACTCTGGCTAACGAGAGATGATTGTAATCGTCAAGTGAAGAGCTCTGGGAAGGAAAGGGTTGAGCAAGGTTAAAGTAAGCATTCGTTTATTCTGTTTCGTCTTCATGGGTTTTGGATTAGTTTTGTCACTATCTTTACAGCAACTAAGAGTATCAACATTTCAAGTGTTCTGCAGCATTTCAGCAAGATCCGGGTCCACCTTCGCGCCTTCAATAAACTCCTCCAAGGAAAGTTTGCCGTCGGCGTTTTTATCCACCCGTTCAAATATTTGATCTGTCATTTCTGTTGCAGCCTTTTCCTCACTCTCGGCATCGGTAATTCCGGTCATTTTCTGAATTGCCGTCAGTATGACTACCAGTTCTTCCCTAAATGACGAGACTAGATCTTTAAAATTAAGGCCAAAGCATGTATAAATGTATATTTATAAAATTCATTAAAAATTCACGAGGAAAAGACAAGAAAATCATAAGCGTGTCGGATTTATATATGTGATAAAGATACATGTGCCTTTATATGTGAAGAAGAAGTTCAATTTTTTAGGCTTACAAACGATAAATTTCCAAACTTTCTTCACGAATTAGCGTATTAAAAGGTGAATTTCGTAAGACATTTAAAAAACTCGCAGTTCGTGGTTTATCGGGTCTAAAACACTCCTGCTCGGTTTTTAAATATTGCATCTCAAACTCATTAACAATTCATGAGCAAAACACAAAGGAAATCAGTACCGAGACGTTGTTTGGATATCTGACCTTAATTAGCATAAAATTTCGATAATCAGTATAACTATTGTTCAATCTGTTATTTACCTGTCAGCACTCTTGTCTGCCTAACTACCTGTTTGTCTGTCTGTCTGTCTATCAGCTCACCTGTCTGTGTCTGCCCATCTGCCTGTCTGTCTGCCTGCCTGGCTGTCTATTTGTACGTTCGTGTGTCTCTCTAACTCTGTCTGTCTGTCTGTCCGTTCTATCAGCCTCTGTCTTCGTCTTTCTGTCTTTCCATATGCTTGTTTGTTCGTCTGTCTGCCCGTCTCTATGTGCCTGTCCGTCTTCCTGACCGTTTGCCTACCAGTCTGTTTGTCCATCTGTCCGCCTGTCTATCTGTGTCTGTCCATCTGCCTGCCGTTCCGTCTGTCCGTCTCTCTGTCTATCTGTCTACCTGTCTGTTTGTACCTTTATCTCTAACGGTGTCTGTCCGTTTTTCCATCTATCTATTTGTCTTTGTCTCTTTCCATCTGCCAGTTTGTCTATCTCTGTGTCCGTCTGTCTGTCAATTTTCCCACTTGTCTGTCTGTCCTTGCATCTGTCTATCTTTGTCTGTCTGTCCTTGCATCTGTCTATCTTTGTCTGTCTGTCTGTCTGTCTATCAGTCTGCCTGGTCGTCCCTTTATTGACTTTGACTTTATATATACCCAGCACCATTTCATCAGCTAACCATCGACATATAACCAAAACAGATGGTCCTCCAACAGGCCGTGTCTGCCAACTGATAAAATTAGCACACTATTCATGGTATATACAAACTCGCATACGTAACCTTATATCGTGTAATCGCATTTACCTGGTAATGAATCCATTTCCGTCGATGTCATACATATTGAACGTCCACCTTAGCTTTTCGTCCATTTCTCCTAGTTTCATTGCCGACATAGAGACAATTAACTCTCCAAAATCAATGGACCCGTCTCCGTTTTTGTCAAACGCGCGAAAAGTGTGCTCTGCAAAGCTCGATGCATCTCCGTCGGGAAAGAATTTCGAGTACATTTCTTTAAACTCGCGGACACTCATTTGGCCGGACGGACAATTTTTCCTGAACTCTTTGTAATATTCTTTGATTTCGAGTTCGCTGAATTCAGTCATCCTACATAAATCTGACAAATCTTGAGGTCTGAGTTTGCTATGTTCCTTCCCCATCGTTCCTCTCCAGCCTGATAAAATAAAAAGGAAATTTATAACTCCCGTTGAGACCAGGCACGGTGCTTAGCCACGGACGAATTTCGAACTCCCCGCCAAAAATTTCCGCGTATGTTGTCAATGCTATAAGAGCCTGAGAACCAGGCAAATTAAAAAAAATTAGAACCAGAAGATATACTTTCATATGTGTCAGAGTCCGAGTTCGAGCTTGACGTGGTTATTCTTATACGAAATATAAGCATTTTGATAAGTTTGTGATCAAAACGCGGTTGTTTGTCTTGTGTGAAATCTATACGTTCCTGAGTCCGAGGCCTCGTCAATGCGCGACTTTTTCATGCAGACAGGCATATTTAAAGTGATATAGCTCCAAAACAAATTTACCAAATCAAAAATTGTAAAGGAATTCATCAGCTGTCTTCGGTTCCTCTGTACATAAAAAAAAAAAAAAAAAAAAAAATTGCTAAGGGTTTACATGCATTTTAAGATTCGTGGTGCTCAGAATTACCGCGCGTTCACTCATGGAAAGTTTCGCTTGAGTACAAAATATTAGTTTGACAGCTCGTGCAGTTCGAGTGGTTTGCATGGATAGGAATCGTGGGTAAAAATCCTTGGCCCTCAGTAAATTATGTTTACATTAGTGCCCATACCCCCAGCACAGTACTTGGGTACTGCTCTTGCCCGTAGTGCCCGTGCCAGGGGGGGCCCTGTTCACATAAGGGCCTGTACCCGAGCACCGTGTCTGGCATCTAATCTGAACGGGGGGAGATTCATCGTACAGTAAACCGTGTTAATCGATGTTAAGGAATAATGGTCAACTCGCAAAGGTCGGTTCAAAATCGTGTCATGCACAACTTTTTTTCTCTTCTTTTTTTTCTCCGGGAGTTTCAATTAATAATCGGGATTATAAAGATACACTTGGGGTTTTTTCCAAGTTTCGAGGGAGTTTTCAAAACTATCTGGTAGTGATCATGAAAAAGTTGTAGATTAATATAATTGGCAGTTAATTTCATGGAGTGGTTCTGGGACCATTTTTGATTACAGAGCATTCTTTTGCTCACGTCGTGAGAAACAAGATTTCGGAAAACTCGATTAATTTCTAAAATGTTGATATGCTTTCTGTTTTGAGGGTGCTAGTTAGATGGTCAGCCATTGAGTCTGATATCCTTTTTCTTTGCTTGTCTCGTCTTACTTATTTCTCTGGCGGAACAAGGATTACTCAAAATTAAAACTTGTTGAAAACCGCGGATTATATTAAATTCTGTCAGGTTTAAGAAGACCACTATGTTAACCTATTAGATTCCAGAATTTTCTAAACGAATCGCAAGTTATTCTATCACGTCAAAATCTTTCTGAAAATCTAGCGAACTCCGATTTTGCATCGAATTTGTGCGTACTAAATCGTATGGTTTTGTAAGGTTGGAAGCTAGAGGATTGGCAAGGTTTTAAAAAATTGCCTGAACTTTCTTTTAAATGACAGAAATAATAAAAGGCTTAAGACTCATTGAGCCACACTTCGAATGCGTTTCTGCTTTCCAAACAGCTTCGTATTGAGATTGTCAATGCAATATCAAATTTTACAGGGTTATTTAGTCTCAAAATTCAGAATTAGAAACCGGAAACAGCTTCTAAATGTGTCGGAGCATGCCGCTTTGTTGGAAACAACAGATTTAGTGCGTATGCGACTGCACATGTCCACCACATCTTGCGTATACTCACAACTCGCAAGCAATGCCACAAACAAGCCGTAAGATATACCAGCTGTTTTAACCATTTAGCTAATCAACACTATATCAGTATAACTTGCTTAATATCAAATGCGTTTTCATCCAACGAAAACCAGCTATGACGGAAGTAGACGTAGGGTCATCAACTTGGATGCGAATGGAGGAATTAACCATTTGATAGAAGCCAGACTTCAGCTTTGAAATGTCGGCATACCTTGATTGCGCGCCCAGCACTTTTCCTCAATCTTGTAGTTGATGTCGGGGAACGTTAAATAATTAAACAGAAGGCCACGTGTGCAAATCTCTTCCAAGGTCAGGTCAACTTATGTTTGCTAGCCTGGTACACGTCTGTTACTCGAAATAACATGCAATACTTCATCCACCAATACAGCATAAATGGATCGCCAGATTTCAAATTATTGGGAATATTTGTCCAGATGAAATTCGCAGGAGCTAAGAGGCCCCATGTAATTCAATGTGTAAACGTGGCACACTTTGATTCTACTTCTCAGCCGCGCAGCGCAAGCATTGTGTATTTTAAAATGCTTTGGCGAGCCCGACTTACCTCGATGTCGCTTTTCGTCCTCACGTTAAAATTCCCCAGTGTTCAGAGTGAGAAATTCACAATTTTAGGGAACACATGCAGTCGAAGTTTATTCATTTGCTTCTGAGTAACGAGCAACTAAAGTGAAAATCTATCTTTCACCGTCCAAAAGTAAGCAAGCGTAACTTCTTCTCGACACTCGCTAACAAGGAAGTATAATTCACAGCTTCGATAGGAAACGACAGAACACTGGTGTACACGCATGCTCAATTTCGTAGTGTATGAACTCTACAATAGGTCTTGTTCTCGACGGCTCCATCTCTCATTTAAGCTAATAATGATGGAATGTTGTGGAAAAGTTAACGTTAAGTCAACAACAGCTGTCTGTGTAATTGTACCAGGAAAGTCGTTGTCGTACAAAACCTGACTAAGTGAACTTTACTTTTTGCTCATTGTTATAATTCACGCATTTTTGTTGCGGTAATAGAACTTCCATTGAAGTTACATCTCATGAATTCAACCGTTTCCTTGTCATAAAATTGGTCGCATATAAACTAATGACACGATGCCGGAATTGTCTTTAGAAACATCAACAATTAATGCGTTTCCTTCTATGTACATCGTTCGTTTAAGTTGCGAAGACATTTCCTAACTGTCAATCCTGTTGTGTCACCGCGCGACCACATATATCTCTCGTTCTCAAATTAAGTACAGATTTGCGGACATACTTCATGAAAATGATAAATTTAAGTGATAAATTGCAGAAACAACTAGTGAAGCGTTTCTTCCTTCACTTAAAATCTGTTGAAAGTCAACAAATTGAGATTTCAGCATTAAATAATCTACTAGGGCTACATTTAAACTACAGCAAAAGTCTTTGGATTCACATAAAAATGTTTTCGGATTTGCTGGCCGTTCACACAGAAAAAAGTATTTGGTTTAGTTTCATGCTCGTGTGAACGTAAACATGCTTTCTTATCCAAGAATGGACGTAAATCCTCACAAATTTTATTAAAAGTAACCTTAGATTACCAAAAATTTCTTTGCATTTATCACAGCCTCTGATAAAAAGTTGGCTACTTCTGCTGTTATAAACAAAAACGAGGAAAGTTTCTCCTCGGTTTTATCTCTCTGGATTTAAAGTATCTAGATTCTTATCCGGATTCATATTCACCCGGAATTCGCGTGCAATATGAAGACTTTTTATACCAGATATGCTACTTCAATGTAAACGGCTACTTTGAATCCGAAGAAAAAGTCCCTGGATTGCCTACGAATCCGGAGAAATTTTTAGCCTAGTATAAACATGGCCTAGTTGTCTCAGCAACTTGACTGTTACTAATTTCCGAATTTATGGTGATTATAAATGGAGTTCCCTGACAGCTAATATCGTTCTACGTGTAGAGATATCCAACTTAAATGGACATTCTTCGTAGAGGACCAGCCCACGGCAGTTACATCCAGCAGAGTTGGATGTTGGTGTCAAAAAGATGAATAACTTCCAGAGGTGAAACCCTAGGTCACTTATACCTATAGTGATGAATTACCTCGCCAGGATCAATAACCCCCACTGGAAAGTGAAACGTACCTTAAGTCCAATACAAACCACGGATCTGTAGAGAAGACTGGACCGAGCATCCTAAGGTTTGAAAGGCCCAGAAAATGAAGCCAGCGAAATTTGACCCGCGCCATAACTATGAGACCAAAGTTGTTGTTGGTGTTTTTTGCCCAGCACTTTCAAAAATATTTATAAGGACAGCTTTATCAACGGATACCCCATACGAACCATGCCGAAAGTCGCACGGTTGGTCCTTTAGCAATGGCCGCTAAAATCCACTTCCGGCTACATTTTCTGAGCTTAGGCTGCTCAGTGAACTCAATTTCCATATCTGGGATGCAAACTCCCAGTTGTTTGCTAGGGCAAAAAGTGAAGCCAAGATGGCCGCTCATCTAGGGAAATTTTGTACGTCATTTTCACTCCTCTTCGCGGTCTTGTATGTCAGTTCCAGTTCTTTACACGACCTTAATTTTTAGTTTTTGTTTGGTTCGACTTCGAAAACATTCACAACCATGGAAAAAGTGCTCAGACGAGATATTACTGGACCAGTTTTCCATATTCGAGTGTTTAAAAGGATTCGTCATTGCTGTGTGGCCTAAGAACTGTCTTAAATTGTCTTAAGATGGTAAACTGACGGTGAAAAAAGACGTGCACTTATTACTTTCCCCAAGTAACTTCTCGGGACCGTTTTATCAGGTTTCTCGTGAGTTTGGTAATTTATTTCCGTGAAAATATATAACCTGCAACTCGGTTTAACTTCGTTGAAATATATTTGAACTTCTTAAACTCATTTCTACTTTTTGAAGACATGTTTTGTGTGTATTTTCAATAAGGAAAATATTCCGAAAATCTAAAAAGTCGCGTGGGAGACTAATACCGACTTACAAGCCCGCGTAGGGGACTAAAACTGACGTCCAAAATTGGGCTCCATAGGCAGCCATGTTGGTTTCACTTTTCATTGGCCAGTTAGCATTCCAGATATGGAAATTGAGTTCACCGTGGTCCACCAACTAACCTTACACAGATGCTGTATTCTTGTCGCCTGAGCGTGAGATGATATACCTGACCGTTGACAAGATGAGCCTTGATCGCGGAATGGAGTTACTGAATGTTCTGGTTAAATTGATCTCGAATGGGAATCGGTCAAGTGATCCCGATGTAGTTTGTGGTGAGTGAGAAAGGTAGCCCGTTTTTACCGAAAGGACAGGTAATCATGTTTTCGGGTGGAACGCCTCTAAGCAGGTTAACTCTATCTACTGTTAAGTTGATAATTCTGAAAGAGGACAATCTCAACTGTCTAGATATTTTTAAGACCCAGCCGGGACCTGTTGTGAAAAATGCAACTTTGGGTCATCCGGCTGGGAATCGAACCCGCGACCTCGCGAATCTAGTGCGATGCTCTGAGTCGGGTTCGATTCTCAGCCGGATAGCCTAAAGTTGCATTTTTCACGACAGGTCCCGGCTGGGTCTTAAAAATATCTAGACACTCGAGATTTTCCTCCTTCACAATTATCAACTCAACAGGCAGCAGTCGAGTGTAAATGCCACAATGTTCTTTAATAGATAATTACTGACCTGCATCGAAACACGTGTTTTCTCTGCTTTAGTTGATATTATGCCGAGTGAAAACAATAGGTTTTGATGCGTGTCAGAAATTATATCGAAGTAACCCTGTCTACACAGTGTTCTATTCTTACAAGTTCGGTACGTTGAAAAACGTGGTTGAAAAAAGGACGCTCCATTTTGAGGGCAACAACAACTGAAGAAATGAAGCAGAATTTCAAACGATCTTAATATTTTTCAACCACACGATGAACAGTTAACTCACAGCTATTTCTATTACAAATAGATATCAATACAAGGCAACATAAATGATACAACCAATTTCGCGTCTAAGTAGTGCTCATAAAAAGCTCGGACGCTTCGCTTTTCAACCTAACTGGCCTGCAGAATTTTGACAATAGAGGCATCGGACTTTGCTCCTTCAATGAACTCAGACAAGCTAAGTTTATCATCAGCGTTCTTGTCCATCTGTGAGAATATTTTATCTGTACGCTCCTTTGCGGAGCCTTCGTCACCGTCTGACTGAATAGCCCCGCCCATCTTTTCTATGGCTGTCATTATCTCCAACAGTTCACCTCTAAACAACAAGATTTAGGAATTAATTTTCTGCAGGTTTGCACGGAAGAACAGTAACACTGACAAAAGTCGACAGTCATTGCCAAACACACCAGGATTAATAAAGCAAAGCTTGTTACGAAAAGTATTGACATCTTGGAACTCAGGATTCCAGTTAAGAGGAGGACTCGCTATTGTGAGATTGTAATATTTCGACTTTTTTCCAAAGTCATCTTTGAGCTACTTTACATTTCTTAGTCATGACTTTCAAATAAAGTTGAAATATTACAATCTCACAACAGTAGGGGCAGAGATACAGAGAGGTAAGCGGGAGTCTTGAGCCTGCACTTTTAAAGTTGGGGGTGGACCCCCCAATTTCTGTCAAAAAATGTAACATCTATACTTTACTTGTTCATGAATCTTGACATCTGGAGGAAACTTGGTGTAACATCAGGGAGGGGGAAATTGCAGAAGAAACTGTAATATTCCATGAGGAAAACTAAAATTGTAGAGAGGCAACTGTGGGCATGTCATGAAATATTCATGCTTGCAAGATTTGTTGGAAAGATATCCTGCAAAACCCTCCTGTACATATTTACCTTTTGTGCTGGGGGGGCATTAACCAACCCCCCCTTTTTAGGAGCTATCTGCACCCTCAGATTGTTTCATCATGTCACTAACTTGAATCTTGAGTTTCAAGTTGTGAACATTTTTTGAAATATGCTTTGTTTTATACTTTTAATGTTGTCGGGTGGTTGTGGTTTTTGGTCAAACCAGCATGATTGAACAAGAAGGCCAATGACTGAGAGGCAGTGTTCAATGTGTTTGAAAAGCCATAAGGATGGCAGGACAGCTGAAATGTAAGAGAATCTGATGTTCTTTGTTGGAGTGAAACGTGAAATAATGGGCAAAGGACTAATGCTTTATTTACTTATCAAAATATCACTCATTTTAAATTACTCACATTCCACTCAAACAAAGTGCCTTCATTCAATAGGTCAGTACCTCCCACTGACAAAAAAATATACTGTATGTAATGTACAACATATTATATAGGTCAATGGTGTCTCCACTCTGAAGTTTTCACAGTTCCTATCCCACTCAAAGAGTCATTCTTCTGACCGTATATGACTACTGGCCTGAGGCCCATGTGTTTCCTTACATCTTTGCTTGTACAGTGACCTGGCAACTCCTTCTACAAAGTCCAACACTTTGAAACTGAATGACTGCCCTGAACTGGATACACCAATTGATCAAAATTTTGTGTTATACTCATGTACTGTGGCTTAGCTGATGGGGTTGCTTGGGGATTCACCCCTAAAAACTCTGGGGCCACTCCACTTGGTAGTAATCTATTCTCCAAGCACTACTGTATCGAGTCAAATATTTTTTTGCAGTTTCAAGTGGACAATATGGCAGTTACGTCTTATTTGCATTTGGAGGTTTTCCTTGGTGACTAAAATTACCTGGAATTAGCAAGAACAGTAATAGCTGTCAGTCTGGGGAACAGTGCACTTCACAATACTGTTTTGGCCAATGCCAGATGACTATATTGAGCAGAGTGGGGTGCTTGCCCCCCCTAACTCTTTGCTAGCAGGATCTGATGACTTTACACTGTACTCGTCAAGGAGACACGTCACACAGGAGAAATGGTTAAATGGTCAAAGAGTTCAATAATCTGTTCCAAGATCTACCAAGGTACCATCACGTTGATTTTCAACATTACCTTGATATGTATCCATTTCCATTAATATCATACATGTTAAAAGCCCACTTCAATTTATCCTCCATTTTACCACGAGACGTCACTGACAATGAAGCAATAAACTCCTGAAAATCTATAACACCATCACCATTTTTGTCAAAAGCCCGGAATGCATGTTCAGCAAACTTGGTTGGATCACCATCAGGAAAGAAATTTGAGTAGATCTTTTTAAACTCATCCACATCTAGTTGCCCAGATGGGCAATCTTTTCTGAATCCCTTGTACCACTCTTTGATCTCATGCTCATCAAATTCTGTTGTTTCTGATAGATCAGCCAAAACTTCTGGGCTGAGTTTACTTTGGTGCTTTCCCATTATGTCACTGTGAAAATCTGACAAAAAATAAAAATCACAGTTGGCAAAGCTCTTGAGTCCACTCTTGTTTTATACATTGTTTTATACTCTACAAAGTTTTCTTTTAGGTACATTTTGCAAAGCTTTGTTTCATACTAAAGTTGTAAAGTTGTTGGGATTTTCTTCTTAATATGTAATTCACCACCTAGCATCATGTGCATCTTCCCAAAACTGGTCACATTGCATCTCTTGATGACTTTATAATTTTATCATCTTGTCCTTTAACCTCTCACCTCTTGATAGGAGAAAGCCGGTTAATTTCTCAGTTTAATCCATTAAGGGGCAAGGACACACTTTACAATTTTATGATGGCCAATGCCAGATAATTTTACTTTTAAAGGGGATGAGCCCTGTCCCTTAATGAGTTAAACCCATAGATGACAATCATAGCTCTATCTCTCTTTGTTTTAATCCTTTGGTACCACTACAGCTTACAAGACATAAGTATGAAAGTGACTCTACCACAGACACCAGTATGACAGTGATTATACCACAGGCTTACTAACACTGATACAAACCCTAACCCTAACCTTAACCAGGCATTGACAGCCTGGCATTGGCTAAACCATGGGAGACTTGGTTGAAAAGTGGGTGTGACACATTTTGCTAGTGCAAAAATTTTCTTGGGAATTTGGATTTTCTTTGGGTGCAACCAAGAAGAGGCCACAGTGGCAACTGCCCTGTGCATTTGGGAAAAATGCAAGATCACTTTTGCAAGATCACTTTTGCAAGAATGGTTACTCCAGTCACCTAGTGGTACACTACCATAGCTTGACAGGTTTTGTGTTTAAAGTGCAAATCCTCAATTCATAGGTCAGTTGTTTCTATTACACCAAATTATAGACAGCTTTAATGAGCTGTCATCACATAACTTAATTACATGTTCCCTGAACACCATGAGTGTCTTTCTCTGGTAAGAAAGTTTCATAGACCGTCTTTTCATATCCAGTACAGAATAAAATTTGTGGAGAAAAAATATTCGTAAATCAACTTGATATGATACTTATTAGTTGAAGGTATTTTTGCTAATTGTCTAGACAGTGGGAGATTCTCAACATCACTAGTTTTCTACCACGCATTCTTTTAATTAGCTTAATAAAGGATTATTTTTTTGTAAATTCTTATAGCCTTTGAGCGGGCCAAAAACTTAAAAGCATACTGTACTTAATTGTACTTATAAAAGCAACTAACCGATCATGGGGAGATGGAGTAAACATGATAGCCAGAAGTAACAAATAAAAATCTTGATAAAAGATCCCACCTCAATACAAATATCACAGCATTGCTTAAATACTTCTGTTCTCAAATTATATGAAAATCTGAAGTTTAGTTGGAAGAGTTAAATCGGGATTTTATGGGGGGGGGGTGTTCTGGGAGCATGCTCCCCCATTCTTGATGTCTTTACACACGATTTCAAACTATCCCAGATCACAATTTCTGCCAAAAATGTTCCGTTAATTGATCGTAGTTTGCCCTTGCTTTTTTTATAAAAAATGCTACTGTACTGAAATGATATTGTAATGAGAGATATTCATCGAGAAGAAGTTTGAGAAATCGGATATTCCTGACTTATTTAAAGGCCACCTGTCTAATTTATGTCCTGTTTATTTCATCCGTCTGTTTACCACTGGCGCCATTGTTTTGATTGGGTCTTCGAAAGATATCTATACTATTAGAATTTGACGAAAATGTCTTTCTAGGCTTCTTGTTACTTGAAGCAAATGTCAAAATCGGGATTTTTCCTATCTCGACGGCATATTGGTCGGGATTCGGGATTTTCAAGGAAAATCGGGATGGTTGGACAGTCTGTAACTGTCCGAAGCCTTTAATTTCGTCGAGAACCTCGGGTCGTTTCTTGCGGCGCTAATGCAGTTTTGCACCTCAACCATATAAATACAAGTAAGATAAGTAAATTATATCATTCGACAGTTTATTACCTAAAGATTACAGTGATACCGTGATATCAACCATTCACCGCAAACATAATGCATTATAGCCAAAAGAAAACCATCTTTGTTACTCAGCACCCTGTTTCTTCGTACTTCTCCGAAAACGTGTATATTACCCAAGGTTTGAATTAGGGTTAGGGTTAGGGTTGAGTTTATGCATATTTTCGGGGCTTTTAAAGAGCGAGGAAACAACGAAGAAAGTCTTAACTTAAATTGTAGATAAATCCATAAACTTCATGGTCTTGAGCCGTCGATCCATTCTCGACGCACACGAACTTGAATTTTTCTGTTTTGTTTGCCACAATACCTTACGTTTGAAGTGAATGGTTGATATTACGGTATCACTGTGACCCCCAGGTAAAAAGCTTTCGATTGATGTATAATTTACCTATGTTACTTGTATTTATATGGTTGAGGTGCGAAACTGCATTAGCGTCGTTTCTTGCTGTCATGCTTTTACTGTATATCAACATTACGTGAAGACCGCTTGTTGACAAGGTTAATACAGATACATCGTTATGCCATTAACGCCGTAAACAAAGAACACGCTAATTTAAAGCTTCAAAGTTTGGCTGGATGAAGGTCAACTTCACTCGATTACAACGTGAGCAAAAATGTCACAATTGTTCAGACAAACACTTGCAATGGTTCCAAACGCCTAGAATTCAAGTACTCAGTATTTGCTCTGTGTTTTCCGTTAGTCTAAATATCTTCAGGCTGTCAACGTTTCTCTCAGTCATTAAATATTCAGCATTTGAAAGCGATTATAACGAAAAAAAAACAATCTGATCTGCATGCGATGTACATTGTAGTTGGATTGAAACCCAGACATTTGGAGCAAGACCTGTTCGATTAAAGTTGACCAGTCAACATATTTTTGTATTTTTCTAAACGAAGAAGCAAAGAATGTGAGCCAAATGTTTACATCAAGACTTTCAGTGTAAAAATATTCTTGCACATCTGCCCGCAGCCACCATTGTGCGTTAGTAAAAAGTTAATTATTTATCACCGTAACTCCAACGATGCAATACACGGTCACAAAAGCTGATGTAGAGAGCGGTCAACGAACGATCTCACTTTCAGTAGTTAATGCCATTGCTGCGTTAAACCTCGATTAAACAGCCAAAGAAAGGAAATGCTTTCATCAACAGTTCAGAGCCAACGACAGAAGGGAAACCCAACTTGGCCCATGTCTGTCCTCGAAAGGCGGGGCCCACAAGCTCTTGACATTGCAATTGCAGGACATAACCTGTGCACTTGAAAATACTTTGAGCCGAATGCTACTTACCTTTCTAGTTTTTGCCGCCGTTTAACTCCTTCGACAGAAAATTCTAACAGGTTTATAGTCACCGAGACGTCTTGTTATTCGCAGCTCCGATCACCACACCACATTCGGCACTTCGTCACCAACTGGTAAATGAAAGATGAGATGATACGTTTAAATGTACGTAACGAAGCAGAAAGCGGAGAAGACTGGGATCAAGAACTGGAAAGGAAGCCTTCTCGAGTGGAAGAAAGACTACGAAGCGGAAGTCATACTACGACCAATCAGAGTGGAGAGAAAATTTTCATGGTTAACCAATCAGCATCATCAAAACTGTCTATTATGTTTGTTTGATCGATGATGGTAAGACTGAGTTCCAATTCATTTCAAAAATAGTAAAAGATGGTTTATTGCTTTCCATCTCCGCCAATTAACGTGAATCATTTCTGATGTCGGAAATGCGTTCTGAAATAATAGAATAAATACAAGTACCCATCAGGGAACACGAAATAAAACCACCGTTTTAATTTTAATTTTAATTTTAGTTTTAATTTTACCAATTGGTCAACTAACCCTTTGTCGCGCCACGCACAACATGACCAGAGTACGGATAAAACGACGGTTTACGATGAATGGATAGCTGAGTAGTATTCTATTACAAGATGCTTAACATTTGGAAATACAATATGTTGAGAATATTAAAACGACGAAAGAGAAACAGAGCTAAGTTTGTCATTTAAAGAAGGTTTAAGTATAGAAATTCAGAGGCTTTCTCTTTTCAGTAAAAAGTTTGAATCGGAGTTTTGCAAATGATATTGTATTTAAACAACTGCCATCATTAACGTCTCAGGAGATGGTTTCCGTACAGGAAACGGAAACGTCAGACTCAACACAAAACAATAAATCTGGATGAAAGAAATACAATGTCACAGGTTTTCTCTTATCAAACGTTTAGAGGTTGAAAAGTAAGAAGGAAGAATTTTAAAATTGTCATGGTTTTTTGCTGTGTGGTCAGTTTCGAATAAATGAGGCAGTCTTTATTCTTCTTCCCATCCTCACGTAAATATTCGTTTCTCTGTGCAACCAGGCGTTTTTCTTCACTTTTTAACCTTACAGGACAGAATTTCTGAAGATCTGAGGCATCATGTTCATTGGTTATTCTTTCACGTTTCAATGCTGTATCCCATTGTATGTGCAGGAGATCCAAGTATTCTAAACCGGGGCAGCTCCATAAAAAGTTCTGCCTTTTGTCCTGATCCCCAGTTCACTGTAGTACCCAGGTTAAGGTACAGTGGTGTCGTTAAAAATTAACATTGGTCCGACATTTTCGAGAGCGAAGCCGTGAATCATCCACGGGGTCCAGGGGGCATGATCCCGTAGAAAATGCATTCTTGATTTTACAATGATTTTACATGGAGATTTTCAGACTGGGCTGAAATTCCAGCCCGGTTAACCGGACTGGAGATTTCAGCTCGGCCTTCTTATAAAATACTTGAAAAACGGAGCTCGCGGTTAATTACATGAAGAAAGTTTCAGGCTGGTTTGAGTTACTCAGGCAGAAAATTTCCGCTGAAAAATTCCATGTAATCGCATAAAAAATTTGGGCTCCATGCTGAAAAGATCATTGAGAGGCGTGGGAGGATGCAAATTGCCAAAACAACAAACGCTACTGACAAATTCCTGTCTCCGCTCACTTCCAATTTCAGTTCAGCCCGGGCGGAAATATTTCATGTAATCGGGACTTTTTTCAACCCGGTCTGCCGGGCTGAATTTCAGCCTAGCGGAACTTTTCCCATGTAATTAGCCCCTTAAGGTACCGTAACCTCAAACGGTTTATTAGTTTGTTTAATCTACGTGCCAGAATTTACGTCTGCTAAGTTTCCCCAAGTAAAAACTACATGCCACCATGTTGACAGAACAACTGGGTGTAAAATAGTCTCGAGCTACGCCGGCTGGTGACGAAATCGGAAAACACAGACCGGAAATATCGTCATTATTTTGCTAATAGATTACCCCCCTATTCACACTCACTGGAAGAAAGCATCAAATTTAGCACATTTAGAGAGGGCGCCAGGAAGATTACTTTACAAATACTGGTTTGACAGATGTCGGACTTGTCGGACTTGTCGAACTTCTGACGACGCCCCTAACCCTACCGAATGCCATATTACTTGAGGGAGACTGCGGGTTTGTAATTTTCTGGGAACATTTTGTGTGGTTATAAAATCTTTATATTATTTAATTAAAAAAAAAAAAGAAACAGCCATGGGATAACATAAAAAGAATATTCAGGTTTAAAAAGAGGGGGGCCATCACTCCTGAGGCGTCTACATGTAGATCGTCCGTTGTAGGTGGGCCAAACGACTCTCCATTTACACAAACGCGTCTAAGATCATATAGGAATCTCTACCCTCCACCGTCTCGTGTTCTGCCAAATCTTTCTGAAACTGGCTACTCTGCATATCTTGACGATTTTAAAATTCTACCTTCCTATCCTTGAACCTATTAACTTCTAATACACCTTTTGATGTTCAGTACCTGAAAATATACTATCATTAACGCTAACCTCAAACTCATTAACCCAAAAATACATTCGTTTTACTTGAATGGTTGCGTATCTAGGCTAGTGAATGTCGATTGAATAAAATGAATGTAGTTTTGCGTTAATGAGTTTGAGGTTGGCGTTAATGATGGTGTATTCTCGGGTAATGAACAGCAAAAAGTGTAATTCTATGGTCTCATCCTACGTTGCAGCATTAACTTTAAATTCCGATGACGTCACATAATTTATGCGACGTTGTCAGGACTAAAGGAAGAAGCTCCAGCTTCGATACGTTAGTGGGGTTCGCGTTACACAAACTCAAGCAGCGCAGAAAGGACGAAAATTTCACGTGTAAAGGTAAGATAAATCCGTTTTCTCCTCTTCAAGTAATACCTACTAAAGATTGCTCGTCTTTCGGCGCCAAAATTGAATGACGGACGTATTCCCTAAGCGGTAATTTCCTCGTTGGACTAAACTATCCGAATTGTGGTTGTCACGTACCCATCCTATAATAGCATTGAAAGCTTCATGCACTCGACCGGCATTCGTTGGTTTTTTGGGTTTTTTTGGGGGTTTTTTGGGGGGTTTTTTCGCATTTTGTTTTTGACAAATCTGACACTATTATCAACGTGCTGTCGTTATCATTCAGAAAGATCAAGCTGTCGCGGAGTCGACTGCAATTTTGATCTTTTAAAGGAGACTGAATTTGTGGATTTCACGAGGTGTATTTATCAACACCTTAGCTGGCTACGTTGCGCTCATTGTTTCTCGTCCTCTTCAGGGCTAAAGTTCTTCCAATTTTAAAGGAATTAACATTTGCGACGAATGTTTTATACCACACGGGTTTATCAACACGTGTATGTGTTTCAAATCTCTTCTGGCATGTTTTTTCTGTTAGATCGAGAGATAAATCGTTACAACTGAACTCCACAGGGCTCAGTAGGGAAGTTCACTTGGACAGGAAAGACGTTTCAAGTTTGTTGTTTTTCGACATCCCCTTGCGTATTTCGGCACAGCATAGGTCTTCCTGCCTGCTTCATATGTAAAAAGACACAATGGTGTTTAAACCGTACTGAAGAAACAATAAATAAACTTCAGTTGTATCAACAGCTGTTAACAGCTCCCGACGTGATTACACCCAAATGACCATATTTTTGTATGTTAACCGGCGAAGTCAAAATCCGTTACATACGACAGTAGTCTCAGTGTCCTTAATTTGATTTGAATATTGTTTATAAACTTAGCAGCAACTGGGTTTATCCTTCAGGGTTTATACAGCCAGGAACTGACGAATTTGCAAATCTATTGCCTTGTAATATCTGATAATTAATAGTTATTTGATGTTGTTTTTGTCATTATGGAATGATCCAATCAATTTAAGTATTGTCCCCCAGTTGTGTTTTTGTTCCTTAAAATCCCCGAAAATGTGTATAAACTGATGTGTTATGATTAGGGTCAGGGTTAGGCTTGAGAGTGAGGTTAAGGTTAGGGTTTATACACATTTTCAGAGTTTTTAGTTAGTTAATTCAGACAATATGCAAAACAGTTTGTTAATTTGTTGGAATCTAAGGTGATTCACTCTTAAAAGTGCTACATCTCCCCAAACCTATCCATTTATGCTCCTGTCCTTTTTATTGTTTTAGATTTAAACTGATAATCTTTATTAAAACAGAGCTGCTGAAAGAATTATTGAGTTTACCATAACTGTATGTGCCATATTGTTGCAGGCATAAACTTGTAGTGAGGTGAACTCCCATTGCTTTGTACACTTTAGTTCCAAGAATAACTGCTAAGTCTTGTCTTATAAAAACATCTGTAATCAGAGAAACTATAAATTCACAATTAAATAAACTCAGCTGAATTCAGTGATAGAATCAATGGAAGAACCCCCCTCTTACAATGGTACTCAATTTCCCCTCCAACTCAAGGTAATATACACCCACTGACAATACTACTACATATTTACACAAGTACTCCAATATGCAAGTGCAATGTAAAGATCAGAGCCCAGCTCAGAATTCTTAAATGTATCACCATAGTAAAAGAGGCAAGTCAAAAAGTTTTAAAACATGTCTACTGATGTTTTTTGACTTGCCTCTTTTATTATGGTGATACATTTATGAATTCTGAGCTGGGCTCTGATCTTTATAATGCAATTGCATTTTCTGCCTGGAAAATCAATAGCCAAGATTACTCCAATGTGCATATTATGTGTTTGGGCATTTATGTATACCAATATGTACATATGCACATGGTATGTATATATATATATATATATATATATATATATATATATATATATGCCTATATATATAGTTCTTTTAAGTTTTATCTTGTCAGATATATATGCCTATACATATATATATATATATATATATATATATATATGCATATACAGTATGTACATATATATAAGTACTAAGTGCTTATGTATTTATATGGTGTATCACAGTGGCTAAGATAAGGAGGCAATCGACCCAGTCAAAAATTTTGAATCAAGGGGACATTCACACTTAGAAAAGTGGTTGTGGTGAACAATTTATTCTGGGATATTTTGGGTTATCTTTTATGGTGGCTATGGCATACAGTATACTGAGTAGTATATGTGTGGTAATTAGTATCCTGACTGCAAACAGTATGTCCAAATTGAGTGGACATTCTTCATCAGAGTATGAAGACACAAGGCAAAGATGAATGTCTCTTTATAACTTGGTGCAAAGTGGACTCAAAGTTTGAAAAGTACATGATTGTACTTTTAAACCTTTAAGTCTAAGATATCTTGCAAAAACTGTGAAAAGTTTGGGGAAGGTACAAAAACTAAAAAGAAATAAGTTTTACAGTTTAATTGGGCTGTTAGCATCTGCAAAATGATGGGCTTTCTGCTCATCATGGGGTGCAACCACTGGTCAAAATTATCCAGCTTGGGTTATTATCAAAGGTAAAGAAAAATTCATGTAATATTCTCAGTAATGGTCTAGGACTGTTTTACAGAACAAAGCAATGATTGGCAACGTTTCTGCCTTGACACATGAAGACCAAAAGAGTCTTTGATATCTCAGAGTTTACATGTCAGGCAATGAGTTAAAAAACTCATTTACTTTCTACTGATACTTTTAAGCAAATACTTTATAAACCCCATATTCTTAATGTTAACCAATAATGTAAGGAGAAGAAACACTTTTTGTGTACACACTAACAGATGTTAAAAAAAAACTTACTAAAAAGTCCCATAAGTCACCCACAAATCTGTCTGAAACACGGCTCAGTGGTCACTTTCATTAGCAAAAATTTCAAAGCTAATACCATCCTTCAAGGGACACTTCTTGCAATTTAAACAGAATGGGGCCACATGGTTCTGTAGTATACAGGTCTGTGGTTGGGACAATTATTTTACAGGTACAAAGTGCCTAGATGATGAAAGGGATACAGCTTGCTCATGTTTAGGTTCCCTCTTGGGTTAGGTAGCAACACAGTTAAAATTTTGTAGAGAGCTACCAATAGGTTTGCAAAACCTTATTATGCATCAGTTTTATTATGGGTGTTATGGTTTAAAAATGATTCAACCTTTTATACCAAGAGTTGCTTTGATTTTAGTTTCTTAAAACCCTGGTTCAATCTAATTTAGAGTTATAATATGGCAAGGTTTACAGTAATGGTGGCCAACAGTGTCTGTAATATTGCAAAAATTTCAGAATATTGCAGCCAAAATAATTCTTGATGCAATCAACTGAGGAAGTTCTATCACAATTCTTTTTGGGTTCAGCTGGAAACTCTTAACAAATAAAAGTCCAGATGAAAGGCAACATTGATACACAAGGTTATCACTCTAACCTTAATCAAACCACACTTTACAAACTGGCAGGCTTTTCTTGTAAGTTACATAATATTATTCCTCGTCCTGATGGTGAATTCCTTGAAAGGAATTTTTGTATTCTTTGCTGGGCCTTAATCTTCAGGGTTTTAGTTACAAATGGAGCTAAGATTTGGAATTAAGTTCTTAATTTAACTACACCATGCAAAGACTTGATTATCTTTTAAAAATACATTGAAGGCAACCACCTATCTTGATTAGTTTTTACAATTTAGCGTTATGTAAATACACATTAATCTGTGTGATAACCAAATATATATCTATATAGATACCTGTAGCTGATAGTTCAACATTTTTGTGCATTCAAACATATCCTGTGTGAAAAATGTCTTTAACCATGGATAGAATCCCATGAGCAAATTTTACCCATTGAGGGACAAGAACACACTTACAAATTTTATTCTGGCTCACACCAATGATTTTATTCAGTAGAATGGGGCAAGTGCACATCAGTGGATAAGTGTCCCTTGATAAATTAAAGATTAAAGGTTAAATGATTGATGAAAAATGGTTTTGTGAACATCCTCCATAACTGAACAATCATCAGCTTTAGTTTAGTCAAAATAGTGTTGTAATGACAATAAATAAAAAAGTGTTTATCATTAATAACCACTTTGAGTTATCACACTTGGTACGGTCATGTAATAGCCAAGCTGCATTTTTAGTGAAGACATGATTATCAAAGCATATTAGGTATTGCCTTGTCAACTAGTTCTTTGTTCCACAGTTCACAGTTTAGATATATTCTCATCGATAGTACATTTGAATTAGTATATTGGGTAGTCCAGGGCTTTTGGGAAAGATAAACCTTCAATTGTCTCATCATACATTGTCATGGTGTTTGTTTTTGGGTTATGGTGTTGACAGTGAGACATACAGTATGGCTATTTCGTTA
>JASJOG010000408.1:0-22500 GCA_030142905.1 Heliopora coerulea
TGAACTCAACCCGAACCTGCATTCGTTTTTGGAGGAATGAAGTATTTTGGGAGTCATAAAACAAGCCATAAGTATCCAGCATGGTGGTCAAGAAGCCATGGTTTCTTTAAATGCCGAAATTATAAAGGACGTCGTCCAAGTTGACCTCGTCGATCGCAAGGTCCCTATTATCTCGTGGTAATGGACGAGTCGTAGAAAAGCTTGACAGACAGAGTGGTGTTCGGCAACCAGGAACTTGATATGACGGCTGTAAATATAATGGTTTTAAATGTACAACTGACTGTTTTAAAATCCGTCCATTGGTACACTCAATAAATAAGCATTAAGTTAGTTTTTATGTTTTTAGTTAATATGTATATTTACTACGTTAAAATCTAACCTTAGATTTGATGTCTTCAGAGAAACCAAATACATATCTTTAGATCTTTATTTAGTAAATAACCGCAGGCGTTCTTATTGTTACTTATGCAGAATACATTTAAATCCATGTTAACGCTTGATAATTAAAATCTGTTTTTTTCGCGGGTACTTCTAATAAAAGCCTAGTAATAATAAGACTTATGATGGCGACATTAAGATTTGGCAAACTGTTAACATCTTTGGCAAACGTCAGACGATTTTTTTCCTTAAGCGGAAATGCCCTAGATATATCGTGGTAGAAGGGTTAAAAGAATTTTCCTCCACAACCCTAATTTTGCGCTGAACTAAATAAAGGTTATATGCCGTGACCAAGCTGTTTAAGCGATATATAAATCTGAAGGCGAAGCCCGAAGTTTGATATATCACTTAAACAACGAGGTCAAGGTATACAACCGACTTATATCATCGTTGGCTCAGTTTCTAAAGAAGCGTTTAGCTTGCCAATAAACTTATAGAAATGGCCAAATTTCGGTGGAAAGTACATGAATACCTCAATGAGTTTGATTAATTATTTATCAAACTCAGGAGAACAAAAGAAACTGAGCCAACGATGATATAATACTGTGCCAACATATTCACCCAAATGTGGAATATTCTTCTTTTTACTATGTTGGTGTATTCTGGGAAAATGTAGATTTAGATAAGGATCACATTTCTATTTATTCAAACCACGCTCTATATAAAACACCTGCAGAAAATCCTTTGTTGCACACCGAATTGGCTGCAAGAAGAACAAAAAAATTGATATGCCTGGAAGTATAAAGTCTGGAAGATTTTGATTTTGTTCCTTCAGTTTATAACTGGCATGTTTTGATAAATGCGATCGAGACTGAGAACATTGCTTTACAGTCCAAAGCTTCCTGTTTGTCTTCAAGTGACGTGTAAATGCCACAATGTAAATGCCACGTGTAATGGGTTAGTATCTTAATCTGAACGTGATTTGCTAATCTTTAATGAATGAACGTTATTAATGTTTGGTTAAAATCACGTCCTTAGTCTCTGAACCTGCCAATTTCATATCCTATTACATGTATGTATATATAAGAGCATACAGCCATCACGCGTTAGTCTAAGGGAGTATCCAGGAAGAGGAGAGATCAAGCTGTGATTTACAATGACATTTAACAAGCATCTGTATCGACTCGAGCTTCTAATCGGAGTAATTTTGTCAGTTATGTGTCCAATTTATCCAAGAGATTTTGCCAATTCCACCTGCACAAACAATGACACTAAAGTAAGTAGTCCATCTCTTAATTCATCTCATGCGTATTGAGTGTCAAGTTATTCAATTTGCAGGTTTATGTCGACCCATTAAACCAGTACTGAGAATCTGGTAACGTATGGGATGCTCTCACGCGAAGTTGTTGTAAGCATAAACATAAAGTCCGTTTTCCACTAGGCGAATTTTGTCGCACAAATCGACTTTTGATTGTCTAAATTGTATAGATCCATCAACAGTTCCAGCTGAAAGCTCATGAGACAAAAGAAAAAGTCGTAGATATAAACCGCGAAACAATGTACTGAATCGAATGTGGCGAAAATGTTCCGGACAAAATTCAGAAACAATCTTGCTTTTCGCGAAGTAAGCCGTCTTTCGCCACTTTTGTTTTGGATGGGTAAATAGTCCCCATTTTTTCTGAGTATTTATGCTTATTAGTTTTTCCCAAAGGTAGATGATGATAGATCTTGTAGATTTAGCTTGCTCGAATTTCAAGGTGGTGTCACACAGAACGATTTTCAATGACGATTCTTACTGCAAATTTCCATTCACGTGGATATTCACGTGGATATCATTCACGTGGATATTCAAATATCCATTCACGTAGATATTCAAATATCCATTCACGTGGATAATGTTGAAAAATATCTTTATGTTGTATGTTTGTGATAGAAAAATACCAAAAAATATATATATATATATATATAATCTGTAAACGTGGGAGGACAGAAAAATTTGCCTTGTAATAAGAACACACCAACGTCACGGACATACGTCAGAAAGGTGTGGTAGATTATGGACCGCAAAGAGGGATAAACGTATTCCATTTACGTAATAAATAACCTTAGTCATGTTTCTGTTTTTCAGTATAAATATAGGCTGAAGTAAGTGTAAAAGAGACGAAAAAGAAGGGAAACTCGAATATTGTAACGACGTGCGCAAACTTGTGTAAATATTTGTACTTTGTTAATAAATATATACTCAAAAAATACAGTCCCAAGTTGAAGTTTCTTGGATCGTGAACCAGCAACCAGCGTGACTTGAAACGCATTAAGTTACGCGAATGATAATATGTTTGAGGTAGATGAACGATCTTCAAGCTCGATACTCAGAAAATGATATCTGAGCCCCAGACGGGGATCGAACCCGCAACCTTCTGATGACCGGTTAGACGCTCTAACCATTGAGCTACCGAGACTCAGATGGCGAGCTACGTTGCGAATTCGATATACATATGTGCGACCTAAGCGGAAGCCACTATATATACTGCTTCAATCATTATCAATATATAGTGGCTTCCGCTTAGGTCGCACATATATATATCGAATTAGCAACTTAGCTCGCCATCTGAGTCTCGGTAGCTCAATGGTTAGAGCGTCTAACCGGTCATCAGAAGGTTGCGGGTTCGATCCTCGTCTGGGGCTCAGATATCATTTTCTGAGTATCGAGCTTGAAGATCGTTCATCTACCTCAATATATCCAAGCTCTCATGTTTCTCAAACATCATACTGATAATATGTTTGTCGAGCAAAGAGTTCCTATTTGTACCCACTTTCGAAGCGAGATGTGAACAAACAAGCAGACGAAGTCGTGAAGTCGTTTTGGGTCTCAACAACTAAGTCATGTGTTAAATCCACACATTGACAAGAATCCACTTGACTCGAACCCGAGTCCACGTTATCTTCTTTTTGTCATAAACTCAGAACTATAACAAAAATAGTCGACTAAACTAGACAGAACTCTGACTGATCGGCCTCAATTCGATTGTTCAATATAAATAAAGACAATTTGTGCCTGAGATGGGGTTACTGAGGAGGTGTGTTGACGTTGTTATCGTGTAAGTTTTGACAAGATTTTAGTCCTGACAGGCACGGCATTAGAGGGGAGAAGAGGGGTACGTCTGGGAACGTAGTGCAAGTAAAAACAAATTCTTTATTTCCTGTAAATGATATAGGATAAAGTGTTTTCTTTTCATTTGCAGTAATTACCGGTTGAAAAATCCAAGTATTTACTTTGTTACTGGTGCTAAGACATTATATATATATATATATATATATATATGGAAAATAACAACTGTATTTCATCCAAACCATAGTATATCTGTTATTGATTTAACCAAGAAAAATAATGAACTATCCACATGTCATATTATGCCGTTATACTTTCCAGTTGTTGAATCCAATTTCTCGCTAAAAACGACATGGCATTTTAAACCTTCAAATTCCAACTTTTCTTTAAGGTGTGTGGTCCTGAACCCACTCATTTTGACCCCATTTTCGATGTCTTAGCCACTGCGTCATAGACGCCTTGTAGCCAGAGTTGAAAGTCAATGAATCATGCTTGTCAGAGGACCCATACGTTTCAGTTTTCATACGTTTCAGCGTATCAAACACAAGATTGAATGAGTAGACGCATCTTTCGTTCTCATGTTCGACCTAATCCTGGGCCTATAAGTCTACATTTACACAACAGCAGAAGTCTTCAGATTTCAAAGAATATTCGAATTCACACAAAGCTGTATTCGGATTCGTTCGTCGTTTACACAGTACTCCTCAAAAAAAAAAAAAAAAAAAAAAAAAATCTGGGCTAGTTGCATGCTCGGGTGAACACAGACATTGCTTTCTTATCTAAGGCTAGTTAAAGCCAAAGTCTTGGGATTCAAAAAGTATTCGGATTCACACAAAAAATGTATTCGAATTTGTTAGCCGTTTTAGTTGCATCTGGCTCATGTTAAACGCCATAGTGTTTTCTTATATAAGAATGGACGTAAATCCTGACAAATTATTTCATTGAATGTTACCCTGGGACAACTAGAATTTCTTTTCATTCTTTGCTTATTTCAGCCTCTGATTAAAAAAAATTTCCTGTCACTGGCTAGTTATGAAGATATATACGAAAACAAGAAAAATTTCTCTGCTCTCTTAGCTCTTCTGATTCAAAGTATCCAGATTCTTTTCTGGATTCACGTTTGTCCGGTTTCGTGTGCAAACCGAAGATATTTCTATTCCTGATTTGTCACTTAAGTGTAAACGGGTACTTTGAATCCTTAGGAAAATTCTCTGGATTGCCTATGAATCGGGAGAAATTTGGTCCAGCGTAAGCATAGACTAAACGTTCGACATAATGCTAGTAAAAAAAAAATGAAGGGAAAAAAAAAGGAATAACAAAATTAGGAAAGACTATTCCCTCATTGATCTTCTCTTTATAAGTAATTTTTTCAATTTTTCTGTTTTTTTCTGTTTATTAGCATTTGAACTGCACCAATTTATCGGATGCGTTAAATGAGAAAAATCCTAGGAAGGATTATCCAACCATTCAGTTCCACATAACGTTGGCTGTATCAATCATCGGGGTCATATCCAACACACTACTCGTCATTGTGACTATTTTAGATCCCTTAAAAATTCTACGAAAAGGGCCATGGGCGACTATAATTAACTTGGCGTTTGCAGATCTGTTAACAAGTGTGGGCAGCATTATGTTTTGTAGACTAACTCTACTGGGTGTTTACGATGGAATGATTTGGGCCAATTTCGTTCAAAACACCGGATATTCTGCTTCTTTCTTTATGCTGACTTTTCTCACAGTGGAAATGTATGTCATAACGAAGTATCCTTTACGTCGCAAGCTCATGTTGACCAGAAGAAACGTCATCGCTACTTACACATTTTCCTGGTGCGCGGCACTTTTATTTGGTTCAATTCCCTATTATACCAGTTTCCAGTATGCCATTAAGCTTTATATAGCTTGGATAGGAATACTGGAGCTTTCTGTCTTGATTCTGATGTTTTTTAAAGTCCTGGTAATTTTAGAAATCGTGGAAAATCGAAAAAGCTTTCCGAATGACTACAGGAGAACGAAGTACAAACATATCGCTAAAACCGTGATAATTCTTAATGTTATCTTGATATTGACGGCCTTTCCCTATTTCATCTCGAAGCAGCTAGAGTTCTTGGGACGGCTGAGAAAAATAGAAAACTCTGTTTTGATTAGTAGATTTCCCTATTATTATCTGCCTATCGCTTCACTGAACTTTATCGTCAATCCGTTTGTTTACGCATGGCGTCTTCGAAACTACAGGCTTACTTTGGTGGCTGTTTTCAAGAGTACAAATTGGAAAAGAAATTTTCAGGAGAGGTCTGTATCAATGAAATCTTCTGCAAGAACATATCTCAGGAACGGTTCTTCTTAAACGATCGTCAGGGGATGAGTGCCGTAGGGTGGGTGTGGCACCCTTAGTATCCACTTCCTTTTTCGAAGATGCATATAACCGAGAATTAAAAGTAGTGCTCATATTACTCAGCTTGCTGTGTCTGACTGAGAGGACAGACAATCATATTTGTTTATTAATCTGTAGAAATTTGTAAGTCGTAACTCATGGTGTTTTGGTTCTAGAAATCAAGTGGTACTTACCCAGCAGACCGTTTCTTAAAGGCTGAAAAGTGCATGGCTTTTATTAAGTGAAGTGCCTTTTTTAACGAACACATCATTGACGGGTAGCAATATACAGTCAAATAATATCTATGGAGGTCGTAGCTGAGGTTTTTTGATCAAAGGGGCAAAGGAAGTAAACAATTTATGGATAGTAGTTACTTATCAGTGTCCCGAAGGTGCGAGTTCAAATCCCGCTAGAGTCAACTTTTTTCAGCTGACTTCTGCTGTATCAGATAATTATGAAAAGATTTCTGTTCGTGTATCTATCTCTGAGGATGATTCTGGAATAGAATGGAAACACTGCACATCTTATCATGGATAAGCGTTAAGTTGTCGTGAGAATATCTCATGAATTTAAGTTGGATAAAAACTCGTCTGTAATCCCTGTTGACTCGATAGCTCGACAGGTAGAGCGGCGGACCGGTATATTTACTTGTCATGTACGCCAGTTTCTTTTCTTACCATAAATATTTTTAGAAATGTACTTTGATCCACGATATATCAAAACAGCATAGCAAAACTACTTAATCGTTCTTCCATCATTGTGAAACTGGTCCACAGGTTAAGTCTGCGAACCATATAATCCTACCTCTAACTATAACCTAACCCTAACTCTAACCCTAAACTTTTAAAAAATAATGGAGCCAAATATGGTGAACATCAGTTTCAGCCTGCCGAAACTCATCGGTCGGTTTCTCATTTAGTTGTGAGTTGATCGAATTTTTTAGTGATTCAGTGGAAAGATCGTGTTGGAGATTGAAACTGAAGTAAAAAATCTGTCTCCATGTTTGCCACGTTTGGCTTCAGCCAGTAAGTGGAGAAATAAGTTGCCTCGGGCGGGGAAGGATATTTCAAGATAAGGATTAGGGTAAGGGTTTCTATCAGGATTAAGGTTAGGATTCTTTCTAGGCTTCTCTCTTCGTCTGTTGCAAATAGACTCCCCAGCCAGTGAGCAGAAGATAGATCTCCAGTTATACGTGATATTCACTGACCGTCCACTGGACTGCGAAAATGTACTCTCCACCCATCCTCGGATAAACAAAGTATTCATAATAGATCAGAGTTATCACGTCAGTTGTCACTGATCACTACAACCTAATTCCGGAACTGTCTAAAAGCAAACATTATAGTCACCAAATTTCTCTTCCCGGTTGTAATAAAAAAATATATTGGCAAAACCGATCGCTGCCTTGGACAACGACTCTTAGAACATGGTGCATCACACAAAGCAATCGTTGTTGCCCAACACATTTTGGAGTGTGAACATACACAGTTCCTCATTGACTTAAGATGCCAATTTGACAGACTCGACGACATTGGCCATGACATTGAAAACATTGACAACTTTAGAATTCTTTGGTCCAGTACGTTTAACAACACTAATCAGCTATTAAGTCTTGAGTTACTACATATTATGTTCAACAAACCTGAACTGAGGCCTCAATGGAAGCAAGTTTTCACTTTTTAATTAGTTACCACTATTTTTTACCGTTGTATGATCTCCGTCTTGTTGATTGATTCTCTGTAAATATTGATATCAGACACACTTTCTTTGCAATCATTGACGTAATTCCTAGTTAATTGATGTATGTATATATATAAAACTCGTTAAGAACTCATGAGTTGAAAATGAAAGTTGAAATCTCTTAGTCATCTGATAATTGCTGCCTAGCATGAAAGACAGTGTAATGACAAACAGTAATTCTATATATATAGAATATATATATATATATATATATATATATATGTATATAAGCTTTATCTCAGAAAATTTCTGAGCTCCCCAACGGTAATCGAACCCGTGTCTCCCGATTGTCGGTACGGTTGTTTTACCACTAGACTATAGGGTCTCAGACGGCAAGCATGAGGTTAATTAGAGACCTGGTTCGTAATATTGATATGCCTCTTTCGTACTTGAAAGCTAAACATACCTGTATGATGATATTGTGTGTATGAGTAAATTTCATCTTACTGAGTGTAGATGTTTGTAAGCTTGAGAACAAACTTTTCGTCATAAATATATCCAAGCTTACAAACATCTACATTCAGTAAGATGAAATTTACTCATACACACAATATCATCATACAGGTATGTTTAGCTTTCAAGTACGAAAGAGGCATATCAATATTAAGAACCAGGTCTCTAATTAACATCATGCTTGCCGTCTGAGACCCTATAGTCTAGTGGTAAAACAACCGTACCGACAATCGGGAGACACGGGTTCGATTACCGTTGGGGAGCTCAGAAATTTTCTGAGCTAAAGCTTGAGAACAAACTTTTCATCATATGTATGTATGTATGT
Source organism: Heliopora coerulea (assembly GCA_030142905.1). NCBI lineage: Eukaryota > Metazoa > Cnidaria > Anthozoa > Scleralcyonacea > Helioporidae > Heliopora > Heliopora coerulea. The sequence goes on from JASJOG010000408.1 coordinate 8,377, forward strand.
ATGTATGTATGTATGTATGTATGTATGTATATAACTACAGACGGAACCGTTTCGGCCTACTGGGCCTCATCAGTGTAGTGCTGAAGAGCAGGATGGAGAAGCCTACATTATATAGGCAACTCAAATGTTCCACGCTTGTGGTACATCTAAGCCATGCCAGAGCGCTCTAACTAGAGACTAGTGAGCGTGCGCTTATATATAAGTATGTATATATGTATATTTATATATATATGTATATTTATATATATATGTATATATATATATATATATATATATATATATATATACATATATATATGTATATTTATATATATATGTATATACAGCAAGTTTCAAAAATTATGGCAAACGGTATATCAAACATATCGGGTGCATTGTGGGACTTGTTATTCCAAGGCAATTTGAATAATTTGGAAGGCACGAAACGACATGACTACATTTGACGTGCACCTCAGGGTTTTGGATAAGACAAACAAAGCCAAGTTCTCACATTTTCAAATCAACAATGTCCCACAATTTACCCTTCCGGAAGAGTTCAAGCTGTTTTTACTGGAAAACCATCAGCATATTATTGCACCAGCAAGAACGACCAATTTTAAATTTGGATATTTTGTGGAAGGTCGTGGCAACCGAAAGTTTGATATCGTGGATGAGCAAACGCTGAAGCAAGCCTATCAAGAGTATAGTACATTCAAGAGAGTATGTTTTTGGGTTGATCCACATACTCCACAGAGTTCAGAAACGACGCGGAAGGCAAAGCGAATAAAAGGTAAGGTTTTTACCTCTGCTATAAATTCCCGTTTTAGTTTGAGTTAGTTTTAAATGGAACTAGCTATTGTTCGGCGCTTAAATGTTGTTCCGGAACAACACAGAAGAGGAAAACATCGCGTATATTGTTCCAATAAGATCGTTACCTAGATAATTCCTAACCAGTGAGAAATTGAGCACGTGTTTTGATGTGCATGTATTTTTCCCCAATATGACTTACAACGGGATTGGGTATAGTTATTAAAATCGCACATTGGACTTAGAATGCAAGTCTCCTGCAAAAAATTTTTCCTTAAGTTTTCCCGAAATTACTTATAAAAGCTTTTTCTTCTGCAGTGACTTGGCAAATTAAAGTGCAGTTTATGTTAAGCGGAATGCCCTGTAATTTTACAATTCTCTTATGAATTCTTACTCATCTGATGATTGCATGTAAGACAAGTAATTAACGTTACGGGTACGTGTGAGTAAAATTAATTTATCCGTACTATCTTACTAGCCGATTTTGCGTGGTGCCAGGAAAACAGTGTTTGACAGAGTATTGTTTATCCCAAATTTGTTGGGTGGGCGAGTTTATGAAAGGTCATTTTACGATTCTGGGTTTACTACATTAATGAAGAGGATGAATTCCTTTGGCTTTGTCCTTTAAATTGCTGCAAAACACTTTAAATGGAATTTAATACGCTTTATTCAGACGAATCCTAAACAACGATGAAATGCTGTTTTTAGTCAAGACGTGCGTTCTGCATGCCTTTCCTAGCGGTTTTTGATCGTGAAAGTATTTTTCAGTTTTAATCTGAGTTTCTTTTACAGCAGCACCATACAATGTCTAGCTGAAGGCGAGTAAACTACGACTGATTTATCTCAATAGCATTTCACTCTCGCTTAATTTAAACCCCAAACATTTCATGTGCTCAAGTTGCTGATGATACTATTTCGGCTGACTAGTGCAATAAAAATCCTTCTATAACCTTAAAAGATACTTTAAATTAACTTTGTAGCTTTCCGCAAACCAAACTAAGCAAATTGTGCGTTTTCAGTTCCATCTTGAATATGTTTCACGGGCATAGTAAAATGAGTCGTTCTGGCTCATATTTATACTTTCTAGTTCAAGGTAGCAGGTTCGGATACTGAGCAGTTAGGCAGTATTGCATGATCAACTGCTTATTTTTGACGTTAATTCTACATTGCAATAAAGGATAACTTCACACTGACTGTATTTTCCATTACTATAGCTCCAGTAAGACCAAGAGCTGACACCTCTTGTAGTTCAGACTCCGACGATGAGCACAGCCCGTCCAAAAAAAGGAATAAAAGGGAAGCAGATACTGACAGAAACTTCAAGAAACTAAAGGAAAAATTTTCAAGTCAATGGCCAGATTACAAGCTTAGATCGTGGGCGACAATGGTGGTGCGTATAAATAATTCGTATATAAATGTGGCCAGTGGCCCAGCTTACGAAGAAAATCGGGCTCCTTTTCCCTAACTTTTTTTCAGAAACATATTTCCTTCGACTCGCTGAGAAACGAAAACAAAATTATTAGGGAAAGTTTAGTATGCATTGCATCAATGTTAGAAAGGGGACAGGTTCTGTACTGGATGTAAACTGTGAACTTGGTTGGGTCGCAGAAAGCAGTACTGATTATACAGGGTGTTCCTAAAAAAACGAAAACTATTGAAATCAACAATAACAATTTAATTGTTAGAATTTGAATGCCTTAGCACTCTGTTGGTCCCCACGAGTGCATAAATGATTGATATAAGTAATTTCATAATTTGCTTTAAATTCCCACGGGCAAAAAATCGCACGCTTTACAAGGCGATTTTCTTACCTAAATTTTAATACATGCACCTTGTCAATATTTTACGCATCACTACGTTCAGCTTTTTCGTAGGGCATTCAAATTTTAACAATAAGTGATTTCAATAGTTTTCGGTTTTTTTGGGACACCCTGTATGTAGCGTAGCAGAATTAATGTAAAAAAGTTTTCAAGGGAGCTATTGGAAGACACATTTTCTTTGAGAGGCCTTCCTGATGCCCCCCCGTGCATTTACTTGTACTTTTTAAGATTTTTATTTTGTTCAGCTTGACGGCACTCTAATTTTAAAATACGACTGATTTGCTTCTCCTAGGCTATGGGTACACATCAATCTCTTGAGGAGCCACCAAATGTACCATTTTTCCAAAATAAATGTAGTGAAGCTGGCAAAAAGTCCAATGACCGGATTCTAGAGTCAGTCTCCTTAACAGAGGCGGCAGTTATGACGGTCATGAAAACTGTCGATCAATAAAGAAGTGACCTAGTAAGATAGTGAGAAACTAACACAAGTTATTTGCTCTTTGTTGCTGTTGATATTTAAGACGTTAAGCTTCTTTTTTTTTATTTATTGCAGGCCGATCGCAGAGTGTTGCTTCTGAAGCAACTCAGAGATGTTAAAGAACTGCTAGACCTTGACGTTCGTACTGAGGAGGAGTACAAAGAACAAACGAGAATTATTTTTGGGCATTTAAAAATTTTGTAAATCAAGAAACAAATTTTCTTCGGGTTTTGTATTTACCGTTATTGCATCTGTGTATATTATGTAAACAATAAAGGCGATAGTTTCTGGGGAAGTTGTTTGAACTATGATGTTTGAAACTTTCAATTATAATTTAGAAATTCTGTAACTGACATTCTATAAAAACATTCTGCATGGTTTTGTAGGTTCATCATTATCAGATTCTAATTTACTTTTAACGGGTTAAGTCATGTTAAAGATGTGGTAACTTGCATGAATTGTCAAATCGCAACATTCAGTTTACAGCAGGTAACATGAGGCAATTTTTCTTTTCAACTTGAAACACAACGGCCAAGAAAAACTGTTTCATTTAACATCCCTAGCTTGTAGTTAATTCTGCGATGAAAAATTAGGTTAAACGACATAAATCAGTCGCACGCGTCAGATGTAGACTCGTCAGGAACATTTTTTTTGGTCAACAAAAAGTGGGTTGCAAGTTCCAAGAAAAAGTGCCTGGTGTAACATTTATCAGTGCCTACCAATTAGTCAAATAAAAATCGCCTTTAAAAGGATGCCGAATACAAATGCATGAAAGTCATCAGAAACCTAAATTACACATACTCTGGATGATTAAAATATGCATTGCAATCCTCAGTAGTAATTTGGTAAAAAGCTTCGTAGATCATCGGCAATCTATCATTTCGTCCAACAACTCTCCATACGAGATCATTAGATCTTATCCACCCCTTCACTTTACTGAACGCTTCCTCAATTGGGTTAAGATGAGGGCTGTAAGGCGGGAGGTATACAAGTTTGGCACGTGCTTGTTCTATTATGTGTCGAACCTCGGGGACATGGTGGATTGCTGCATTGTCTGTTAAAAATAATGGACCATTAAACAAATGTGACACGGTGTAGTCAGTTGAATAATTTATCAAGGTCATTATTATTAAGCAGACTTAATGATGCATCACTTGTCAAATTTCATAAAACTATTTTAGTTAAAAGTATGCTAAATTATCCTCACCCATAACTACAACAGAATTTCCATTTAGACCATCGTACGGAGCCAAAATAGGTACCCATTCTTCGTTCAAAAATTGAAGAAATTTTACAGCATCCACAATACCCGAGAATGTTTTCAGGCAACGCAATCCATCCAAAGCAATTGCAGCAACGGCTGAGATCCGCGGTGAGCGAACAAATAATCTTTTTATGCTAGCTCTTTCCCCTTTGAAACCATACCCATATTTTCTGCAGATTCTTTCATCCTATTGTGTACGACATGCAACGATTAATATAGGACTGGGGCTGTCAGTTAATTAACCACCAATAAATGTACGGATTTCTACTAACTTTGACACAAACAATTTTCACAGGAATATTACAGTTAGGTTGAACAACTTACGAATCCAGTTTCGTCGACGAAGAGAAGCATGTGAGGAGAGTACATACTTATTTCGACTCTGTAGTGTGTTGGTAAGAATTCATTTCGTTGGGCAGCAATCTTACAGAGCTATTTGAAAATAAACCATAAAAAGCAATTTACTGACAATTCGGGCAACAACTTCAACTCTGTAACAATTATTTATTCTGAATTAATGATTCCTTACCATCTTCCGTGTGAACCCAAAATTTTTGAGGTTTCTCAGGATTGTTGAACAGTGAAAAGTAGCTCCGGTAGCTTTGTTTATTTCAAACTGTAGCTCTTTTAAAGAAAGCGAGGGATTGCTCAGGACAGTTTCCATCAGTATAAACTGTTCATGTATGTGCAATGACGATTGACTAGGTCTCCCAACTCTTTCGCAATTTAACCTTCCCGTAGAAGTAAATTTTCTGAGTATCCGATAGACGGTTCTAAGAGACACTTGCAGGACTATGGCTATATCTCGGTGGAGATATACCAGACCAAACTTCAGCTAAATAACGCACGACCGAAGATCAACTCTGTACATGTTTTTTCGACAAAATGAACAGAGATGGTAGAAAAGTATGCAAATTGCTTCCTTACAAGAATCGATACCACAATGCACCTGATATGTTTATATGCCAATATGTTGTTTATATATTTTGTTGTTTATATATATTTTATATGCCAATATGTTGTTTATATGTTTATATGCCAATATGTATATATATATATATATACATACATATATACACACACACACACACACACACACATATATATATATATATATATATATATATACACTAATGATGAGTACCAAGAAGGTTACAGCGTTGGAATGAAAATATAGAGCGCTCAATACCGTTACTGGTAGAGCAAATAAGTAAATACAAAAGACAAAATTTTGCTGTCACTGCTCTGAGTTTCACGCGGTCAGGCGATCATCAGGCAACTGACAGATAAGATTTAATTATTCACATATATACAGGTAACAAAGGTTTAAAGGAAGTGTTTGGTTACATGTCGGTATTTGCTGAATAGTTCGGACCGTCTGTATAAAATGTTTGATACAATACTGAAGCGAAACGACAATCAAGAGAAACCATCTTACGCAAAAAACACTCGACTATGTAACTGTAGAAATCCTGAACAATGTCCTGTAAAAGGCATTTGCCTGCAAACCAGCGTCCTTTACAAGGCAAGAATAACGACCACTGACAACGACGAGACGAAAACATACATAGGCATAACAGGCAACGACTTCAAAACTAGGTACCGAAATCACTGCAAATCTCTCAACAACAAAAAATACTTAAACGAAACCGAGCTTTCGAAACACATTTGGAACCTGAAAGACAAGAAACGCAAATACACAATCGCGTGGGATATCATGAAGCAAATTCCATCATGTAAGGCAGGATCAAAAAAATGTCGCCTATGCCTCGAAAAAAAGTTACTTATCCTAAAGAGACAAGGGAAAAACATTTTGAACAGACGGTCCGAACTATTCAGCAAATGCCGACATGTAACCAAACACTTCCTTTAAACCTTTGTTACCTGTATATATGTGAATAATTAAATCTTATCTGTCAGTTGCCTGATGATCGCCTGAGCGCGTGAAACTCAGAGTGGTGACAGCAAAATTTTGTCTTTTATATATATATATATATATATATATATATATATATACAGCAAATTGCATAAATTTTGGCAAACCTAAACATATCGTAAAAAAGGAATGTATAGGTAAATCTGCAACTATGAACACTTAAATCTACCTTAATACATTAGACTGGCCAAAGAATGTACCAAAAAAACAAATAGCGTATCTTCACTGACTGTTGAAGTGAGAATAAAATGAAGATGCAATAATCTTGATATGTTTATATGTTGATATGTTTTCTGCCATAATTTTTGCAATTTGCTGTATATATATATATATATATATATATATATATATATAAACCAAAGGTGAGGACCAGGAAGATTGCAGTGTTGGTTTGAGAATGGAGAGTGCTCAATACCATACCAGTAGAAAGAATAAAGAAGTAAAATAGACAAAATTTTTCGCTGTCCCTACTCTGAGTTTCACGCGCTCAGGCCATCATCAGGCAACTGACAGATTATTTAAGTATTCACACATTTATAATATTTGCAAGTTCACAGATGGTGTTGTGTTACATGTTGTGTTACACAGATGGTGTTGTGTGTCATGCCATATGGCAACTCAAGGACAACAAACAAAAATACACGATCAAGTGGGAAATCATCAAACTGCTCCCATCATGTAAAGCAGGATCCAGAAAATGTCGTCTATGCTTAGAAGAAAAGCTATTAATCTTGAAGGGACGTAAAAAGAACATCCTAAATAAACTATCGGAGCTTTTCAGTGCATGCCGACATGTAATACAACACCATCTGTGAACTTGCAAATATTATAAATGTGTGAATAATCTGTCAGTAGCCTGATGATGGCCTGAGAGCGTGAAACTCAGAGTAGCGACAGCAAAAAATTTTGTCTATTTTACTTATATATATATATATATAACTACAGACGGAACCGTTTCGGCCTACTGAGCCTCATCAGTGTAGTGCTGACGAGCAGGATGGAGAAGCCTACATCATATAGGCAACTCAAATGTTCCACACATGTGGTACATATATACATATATATATATATATATATATATATATATATATGTATGTATGATGAAAAGTTTGTTCTCAAGCTTTTTATCTCAGAAAATTTCTGAGCTCCCCAACGGGAATCGAACCTGTGCCTCCTGATCGCCGGTACGGTTGCTTTACCACTAGACTATAGGGTCTCAGACGGCAAGCATGATGTTAATTGGGGAACTGGTTCGTGATATTGATATGTCTCTTTCGTTCTTGAAAGTTGAACATACCTGTGATGTGATATTGTGTATAAGCAAATTTCATCTTACTAAGTGTAGATGTTTGTAAGCTTGGATATATGTATGATGAAAAGTTTGTTCTCAAGCTTTTTATCTCAGAAAATTTCTGAGCTCCCCAACGGCAATCGAACCCGTTAGTTGCAACCAATCCCTTAGGATTCAAAAAACAATGATACGGTGGCCATGTTGGTTCTTCATACAATAGAAGTTAATGACATTCTATTGCGAAAGTTCATCCAAGATGGCTACCATGACGTCACATGCACACTACCTATATATACATATATATATATATATATATATATATATATATATATAAATAGATCAATTTATAGACCTAGGCTGGCTCTATGTTTTCACTCAGTCTGAAGATCACTGCAATAAAGTCAAAAATTTACCATTTTAACATTTAGTCATGTTTATAACCTATATCTTGAGTTTTTCAAGACGTCGCTTTTTTCGCATTTCGCTACGTTTTATACTACAACCTACGTTGAACTGTTTAGTTGATAATCAATGTTGAGGTGTTACATCGTGTTTGATGTGCTTTGATTTTGGTTGACGTTCCATTTGGGTGGCCGTCACGGGTTAAAGGTCGTAAAAAATTATCATAGAAGACTTAAAATTACTCAAGTAAAACTAATCAACGAGTTTTAAAATTGTTCTTTTTAGATTCTTGTAGACATACCAACGGAACCGGATATTTTTGGGGGTTGGGTGAGTCAACTGTCCCTCTTGTCCCCCGCCAGCTACGGCAGTGCTATGTTAGACAATAATTGGGGTGGAAGTATTCCACTTTGTTACTTAGACTTAATTCTTACACCCAAAATAATGTCAACATTTGATTTTGTATTCGTGAACCATATAACTGGCCCTGTTGCCATCTGCCAACTTATTTTACTCTGGCTAATCCTAGACGATTTTACTTGTCAAAGGGAGACCTCCCGATTACCTACAAGGTAAAGGGTTAAGACGTTTTAGTGTAACGACAAAGGTGATTATAATAACTCCGCATAGTGATTGGCCAAAAAATTACATCGCATTTCTCGATGATAACTACAGATAAATATAAGGCGTTCAGACAAAATAGCGACCATCTTTGTAAATGTTACTGAAAAAATTTTAAAACAATTCGCGCACTACTTTCTTTCAAATAATCACCCGTGTGATTATATCAAAACAACTATTCGCCTCAGGGTCAGTGAATGTTGTTGAATAAACCCCAAGTCGAGTAGATTATTCGACAATATTCATTTAGCAAGAGGTGAGTAATTTTTAAATATCGGCCATTTATCATCATTCTCACTTAAATTACATTTAATTACAAAGTGGGGAAAAAAGTATCTTATTCTCAGATAGATTTCATGTCAGAACATGATGTGAAAGGTCACAATAATTTATGTTATAAATTATAACATAAATATTTCACACAGTCTGAAGTCAGTTTAGCTTTTGCTTTAATGGCCGGTTTCTCTTATACATCGGCTGAATACAACTACGAGAATGCGTTTCAAAATATCGTTTGTAATGTTAATCGGAGCAATTGTCTTTCAATTCGCTTTGGAAATTCAATGTTTGCATGAAAATGAAAAAACTGCAAAGTTTTTTGGCAGCTGTATTCAGTTGACGTAATAAGGGGAACCGGTTATTGATAGGCCTTGTAACTTGTAACCTGTCAACAACAGTTTTCAGAATGTTGTGACCACTGAACTAATGCTGAACGGTATTTAAAATTAATACTGTGAATGAAAGTTCTGGAACCAAATTTCGCAATCATTTTAATTCCTGTTCTCATTCATTATTTGTACTTGATGTCCGTACCTTTGCAAGCCTTGTACAGTAAAGATTTGACTGCGTTATAAAAAAATAACGGCCCCATCCGACGGAGGCGCATATTTCAAAAATTTTTTTATAAATAAGGTGAGACGTGTATTTACCTTCGTTGGCTCTGATTTAACCCTAATCCTAATCACCAATCCTATCCCTGATCCTAATCGTTACTCTAATCCTATTCAGGGATTCCCCTAGAAGGATGATATTCATCTATTCAAGACTCCGAAGATTGAAATCATTTTTATTTTCAACGTTTCGACTATAATCTTGTCGTCAACATGATGGTGTCACCATGATGAGTGACACCATCGGAATCACCATTGTTTTATACTTAACTAAAATACTCAGTGGTTATCGAAATTTTTGCCTTTTGACCCCATCCATCTTTTACACCTTCTGCTGTTCATTTTTGCAGAAAATATACTATCATTGACGCCAACCTCAAACTCATTAAAGCAAAAAGACATTTATTTTATTCAATAGATATTCACTAGCGTAGGTAGATACGCAACTATTTGCATCGAAGGGCATTCCATGGCGCCAAAACACGGCCATTAACACCGTTTTACACCTTTTGCCGTTCATTACCAGAAAATATACCATCATTACCGCCAACCTTAAACTCGTCAAACCGACAATACATTCATTTTATTCAATCGACATTTATTAGCGTAGATACGCAACCATTTGCATCAAATGGTATTCTATAGCTTCAAGAGACGACCATTAACAACATTTTACCATACATTAGGGATAATAAAATTTCAATTACGCAAGAGAAATATCTTGCCAAATTGAACTTTTATCATTCCTATTGTATAGTGGAATGGTGTTAATGGTTGTCTGTTGGCACTATAGAATCCCCTTTGATGCAAATTGTTGCGTATATACGCTAACGAATGTCGATTGAATAAAATGGATGTATTTTTGCGTTATTGAGTTTGACGTTGTCGTTAATGGTAGTATATTTTCTGGTAATGAGCAGCAAAAGGTGTACTATAGATTAGGAATAATAAAATTTCAATTAGGCAAGACATTTCTCTTGAAAAATGCTTACGACATAGTTAAACCATTTCAATGATAATTTTAAGCCAAAAACAAGATGGTCATATACAACAACAACACGAAACTATAGCTAAAAATTCAACCAAAACGCACCAGTTGCATTTCTTAGCGATTATTTATTCAAATTTATTTTTATTTATTCGCTCAAGTCAACTACGCAGATGATCAACGATAACTGCATAATTAGGTCAATTTATACAGGACGAAATAGTTCCTTACTAAAAATAAACTGCCTTCAATGAAATGAACAAAATCTATAAAAATCTATAAAAATTTACTCTTATTTGATTTAAACTTAGCAATATAAAATTCATTAACCCTTTTCCTAAACAAGGATGATTGTTCAATACACCTTTTGCTGATCAGTACCAGAAAATATACTATCATTAACGTCAACCTCAAACTCATGAACGCAAAAATATATTCATTTTATTCAATCAACATTCATTAGCGTAGATACTCAGCAATTTGCATTAATGAGCATTCCACAGCATCAACAGATAACCATTAACACCATTCTACTATACATTAAGGATAATAAAATTTCAATTACACAAGAGAAATATTTTGCATAATTGAAATTTTTTTATCCCTAATGTTTAGTGGAATGGTGTTAATGGTCGCCCGTTGGCGCTATGGAATACACTTTGATGCAAATGATTGCGTATCTGCGCTAATGAATGTCGATTGAATAAAATGAATATATTTTTGCATTAATGAGTTTGAGTTGGGCGTTAAAGATAGCATATTTTCTGGTAATGAACAGCAAAAGGTGTATCTACAGTAGTTACAGGCAGACTATTCCGTGAATCGACAATACGATTAAAAAATGAAAATTTAAAAACATCTTTTCCGAAACGACCCTTAGAAAGTACTGCTTTTGTGTTTCTCATACTATATTTATAAGATTTAAAGCTAACATAAGACGGAACATCGAAATCGATATGTCTTTTAAGGCATTTGAAAAAAAAGCATAAATCTAAAATCTCTCGCCGATACTCAAGAGGCAAAAGACCTAATTTGGCTAAACGTTCTGGATAACTTAAATCACATTTCAAAAAAATTTAGTTGCACGTCTTTTAATACGCTCAATGGCTATAATTTTTCCTTTTGTATAAGGTGACTAGGCTTGTGATGCATACTTTAATTGTGGTCGAACTGAAGATTTATAAAGAGTCAACAGAGTTTTTTTTTATCACATTCATCAGTTCACGTTCTCTAAATGAGTCCAAGCATTTTGCTTGTTTTACTGAATCAATATGATCATTCTATGACAAGCTTGAGGAAATAAAAACACCAAGATCTTTCTTGGTGGTTACATCCTTAATCTGCGCCCCATTCAGAATGTACGACTTCTGTAGGGGATTCTTCCTCTTTCTAATGAGAAGTTGGGTGTACTTGGTGTTATATTTCATAAAGTGATCATAACTCCAACTCTTAAACTCTTTGATAAGTCACTCTACTCTACAATCGTCTTCCATCAGAATCATTAGAAATAATTCTGTAGCATTTCATATCATCTACATATAGCTGAATAGTAGTAGTAGCATCAGTAACACTTGGGGCACCGTTTATATAAATGATAAACAACAAAGGCCCTAAAATGGACCCCTGAGGAACAGCAGACAAAACAGGTAGCCGTGAAGATGACTATCCATCAATGGGTGTCCTATGCCAGCGGTCTGTCAAGTAACTTCCAAATCAGGAGAGCAAATTTTCCCTTATTCCAATATCAAACAGCTCCCTCAATAAACAGCTAAACGATACCTAGTCAAAAGCCTTACTATGATCCAAAAATACTGCATCAAGCTGTTTTTTCTCGTCTATTGTTTTAGAAAGATTACATATAGATCTAAGTAGACTGGTGACGCATGATCGTCCTATAACAAAATCATCATGTAGTTGGTATAGCTTAGGTTGAAAGAAAGGGAAAACACGTAAAAAACACACTTCTCCATAACTTTCGAAACAACACTTCATAAGGATATCCCTCTGTAATTCTCCACGGTCTCTTTATCATCAGACTTGAAAACTGGGACCAAGTTTGCCACTTTCCACGATTTACGAAAACAACCATTAGCAAGTTGTTTAGTAAACAAAGGACAAAAAGGGGTGGAAATAGATTTTGCACACTCCTTCAATGTACGAGGCGTCATGGAGTCCGGTCCACAAGACTTGTATGCTTGCAGCTGTTCCAGGGTTTCCATTACGTCAATTAGAGAAAGAATGATGTTATATAAAAAGTCGCCATCGGCACCCAAGTCACTGAAAAAACCGTCCTCGTGTAAGGCCTCTCCTTGGTCGCTCTTGTATACTGAATTAAAATAGTTATTGAATAGTTCTGTCTTTTCTTGCGCATCATAGGCTTTAACACCATCATGTTGAACTAAAGATGGGATTCTTTTACATTTGTATTTGGATTGATAATAAACCCAGAAGCGCTTAGCATTCTCAGTGATGGAGGAAGATAGCCCTTTGAAGTATTGTTTACGCTCCCATTCGATGAGCAGCTTAATTTCAGTACGACTTCTTCAAGATATTACCCAGTGATGTTCAGACCACAATTTTTTAGCTTTTTTTTTCTTAGTCTCTCTTTCTTTCTCACAGCCTTCAAAACTTCAGCGTCAATCCATAGAGTTCTGTTAGCAGACTTTACCTGAACCTTTGGAACAACGTCATCCACAGGAGCAAGAAAAAGATCCATCCACCCAACCATTGAGTACTTTAAGTCGCCATCATCGATTGCCAAACCCTAGAGAACATTAAATAGAAGATTATTGAGCTCCACAAAATCATCGTCTTTATATTTACTAGAAATACGTGCACGTAACAACCCCTCGCCTACCCTTCCAATATGTCTCTCCAGTGTCCAAGTAACATTGATAATTTTTCAAAATTGTCAAAAAGACAAATCCCCCTTACTATAACTGGAAGAGGGTATGCATTATAAGAAAAAGACAATATTTGCACACGAATATTAACAACCTAAACTGGAAATGGTTTTATATTCAAACTATTCGTCATCATATTTACGTTTAAATGTTTGACTCTGTTTTATTATAACAAAACGTTTGGAGAATAACCTTTAACTGTTTTGCAAATAATGGGATCCACCCTGAAAATTCTACTGCTAACAATGGATGTTCGTATCAAGACCCTGTATTAGTTGCGATATTGACGTATTTCGTTTTGTTTATGGATAAAACTTATCACTTTTTTCCACTTTGAAGAAAGACATTTTAGTTGATGGTAACACTTTCAGTCTTAAAAGCGGAGCATTCTCATAGGTTACTGGTCGGATACCAGCATTACGGGTAGCTTATGATTGAAAAAAATTTTTTTGATATTTTTTGTATTAAAAAATTGATAAATCCTACATTGTCTTAAAGTTAATTAAAAATTTCTAGTAGAAGTGCTATGATGAAGATTTACGCTAAGTATTCATCCGGAGGTAAAAGACCTTGGTAACGAAGATGAAACAAATTACGAAACCGATGAAATAAACAAAAAACGTGAGAGTTTTGCTTTTTTTATTGCTAAACAAAAATCGGAAAATACAAAACATACAACAAAATACGACAAGCAAACCTTCTGCAAGTTTTGTCGAAAAAATAAGGTAGCATACGAACCTTATTT
>JASJOG010000408.1:27500-197539 GCA_030142905.1 Heliopora coerulea
GCTTAACAGAAGGAACGTTTAAAACACGATATCGGAACCACACCAGCTCATCAGAAAATCATGAAGAAATGTCATCTCTATTCAAACAGGACTAAACGCTGCAACTTATGCATCTACGAAAAATTTCTCATCATCTGCCATCCGGAACTGAGTTCCCTCAACAAAAGGAATGAACTCATATCTACTTGCAGGCACCGCAAGAAACACTTGCTTTGTAATAGATAATTGTCACTGTCTCTACCTGTAATACGAACCAAATACTACACACAAACAACTTGACGTCACAAACTAACCACAGATCTCAAGTTTACACGCCAAACACAGCATTCACCTGATGAGTGTGGCAAGCTTCCGACTTGTCATACGAAACAGATCTGTAGTGAATAAAAGTTCTTATGAAGTAACCAAATCTTGTGTTGTGATTATATATATATATATATATATAGAGAGAGAGAGAGAGAGAGAGAGAGAGAGGTTTTGATTGTCTAACACATGTAGAATTATAGAAAAAAAATGTATATTATGGTAACGACGGAGACTATAAATAAGTTAACCACTCATTTCATAAAACGTTTGTGCGAAATGAGTGGTTAACGTATTTATAGTCTTCGTCGTTACCACAATATACATTTATATATATATATATACAGCAAATTGCAAAAATTATGGCAGAAAACATATCAACATATAAACATATATATGTTATATATATAAACGTATATATAAACATATATACATCAACATATAAACATATCAAGACCATTGTACCTCCATTTAATTCTCACTTCAACGGTCAGTGAAGGTATGCTATTTTTTTTCTGGTGCGTTCTTTGGCCAGTCTAATTTACTAAGGTTGATTAATGTATTCATAATCGCAAATTCACCTATACATTCTTTTTTCACGATATGTTTAGGTTTGCCAAAATTTATGCAATTTGCTATTTATATATATATATATATATATATATAGTTTATATATATATATATATATATATATAAACATAGATACACAAAGCAAAAATTTTTCTCCCTAGTCACCACGAGTGTAAAAGAACTCCACTCACGTCGAGATTAGTACCCTCGCACCGCGTTCGCGTGGTGGACGAGGGGATTATCATGCAAAGGGGATTATTTATTCGGCTAGTTGTCGGCACCAATTCGAAACTCGTGTCATTCAATGACCGGTTTCTCTTACACATCAGGGCCTGGTTGTTGGAAAGGTGATTAGCTTAATCCAGGATTACCGAAAAAATTGTGTTTAACTTATGGATAACGCATGCGGCTCAGAAAAGTTGGAAGTTTCTTTAACAAATTTTGGGTGTATACAAAAAAATTTTGAGCTGTGAAATCAAATAATTCAACCAAAATGAAAGAAACGAAGGCAACTCAACAGATTAACTGGTAATCCTAAATTAGTGCTAATCGAGCTTTGAACAACCGGCCTCTGCTGAATACAACTAACAGAATGCTTTTCGAAATGTTGGTCGAAGCAATGGTCCTTTTTAGTTGTATTCAGCTGCCGTAATGGGGGAACGGGCTATTGTTTATGCTTACGTCAAGGCAAGGACTTGCATAAAACTCGACGGCTTTTACTCTTTCGATTGTGTTTTTTCTCAGGTATCAAGAAAAAAACTTGTTTGGTCATTTCTTCAAGAATTATTTATTCTCGGGAACAAGTCGTCTTCTAGTCAGCACCGTAAGCATTTCGTCAGTTTTTCGGAGTTTACACGTCATTATAATTGAAGAATTATCACAGAAATTTAGGGAAAACATGAATAATTAAAAAACCATTAATAATTTATTAGGAAAACACAGGAAATTCATAACCATTTAGTATATTTGTAGTTAACCATGTCGTCTGTCCCTGTGTAATCAAACACAAACGATTTCTGAATATATTATGTAGAATTCTTTGTACTGAGACCTGAAAGTTTTATGATAGGAATGTTTCCAAGAAAAAGCATATATATATATATACCCACATACAAGCATTTATTCAAAACTTTAACGTTTAACGTTTCAGGGTTCAACCCTTCTATCAAAGCATCCTTCTACAAAAACGTACAGACCTTTTGTACCTAACATGTAATTATAATTGCTAAAAAATCTCTCAAATCGAAATCATAGGATATAATTATATTAATTCAGTTTATAAGCCTTCCTTTTTCGTCGGATTCTCCTTATATATAGTCTTTACCAAAACATCTTTAATCTCCATATATCCATTACTAAAATAATTCTGGATACAAATGTACTCTTATAGTTACTAAATCTTTTTCTCAGTGATTTGTTTAAAAATTTACACAAAAAGTAAACGACTGAAAAGAAATCGTGTTCATTATCCTCTTGGAATAAATGAATCTTTGAATGAAAATGTGCATACAAATGCTCACTGGGTATATCTTTCCATATGTATATTATAGGATATAAGTGTACACATACGTATTCATACACATACACATATACGTATACATAGTGACGTAAGAACAAATTTAATGTTGGGGGACTGAAGTCGATATACATATAGTGAAATGATCGGAAAGGTCTGAATAATGCCAAAATGTAAAGAGTACTTTTCTAACGTTTCGAACTAAGGCCCTTCGTCAGAGAGAAAGCGGCCTTCCCTCGAAACGTTAGAAAACTTCTATTTACATTTCGGTACTAATCAGACCTTTCTGATCATTTCACTTCGATTTCAACAGAGCCTACGAAGCACTGTTATATATATATATATATATATATATATATATATATATATATATATATATATATACACATATATATGGTATATATATATATATATATATATATATGTATATATGTATATCATATATATATATATATATATATATATATATATATAAAACAGTGCTGTTTCGGGACACTGCCCCTTTGTCTAGTTAGGTATCTAGAAGGTATCTTGACAAAGAAGCAGTGCCCCAAAAACGTAGATTTTATTAAAGATTTTAAAAAGAGTTTTAGCTGAATGTTAGTGATGGTGAACTTGATTTGGTGGAGATTGGTGATTTGGTTTATATATATATATATATATATATATATATATATATATATAAACGCTCACTAGTCTCTAGTTAGAGCGCTCTGGCATGGCTTACATGTACCACAAGCGTGGGACATTTGAGTCGCCAATATAATGTAGGCTACTCCATCCTGCTCATCAGCACTACACTGATGAGGCCCAATAGGCCGAAACGGTTCCGTCTGTAGTTATATATATACTGATATATATCAGGTTGATATATATCAGTATATATATGGCTGATATATATCAGGTATTTCATAACCCCAGGGAAAATAAGAGATTTCTAATCCACGTTTTTATCGGTACTGTAAGATAGCCATAAAGAAGTTTATCGACACTACTCAACTTTCATTTTCGAAAACGAAGAGATGGCTATCATATCATAAGCTTTGTTAATACCTGTAACCTCTGATATAACCAAGAACAGTGGAACCCTGTTAATACGACCACCGTTGGGCCGAAAAAATTTGGTCGTATTAAAGGGGTGGTCGTATTAAGGGGGGTGGATCAGATACGTAACTAATGGTTTTTTTTAAATGACGTCATGGCAAACGAAGTCAGATTTCAATTAGCATAACGATAAAACCACAAAACAATCCACAAATAAATTTTATTAACTGAACACAACTCAACAAAATTAACCAAATGAAATGAATAACCTTGATAATAAGCCCCTATATTAGTTATTTAAATTTCTTTAGGTTTAAAAAAATCTGTAAGCTTCCGTTGGTTTTTCCGACACGAAAGCCAATCGGTTTGAGTTTGGCAGATTACTCTGGGGAGGTCATTTGCCGTTTTTGAATTTCCTTTCTGTTCGAGAAAATCCAAAGCATCCTGCATTGAGGATATTGCTTGCCGTTTTCGCTTACAATTTGAGGACATGATGACTGGTCAAAGTGCTTATACACAAAGCTGCGAGGCCTGTTCGGACGAAAGGTAATAAATCAGGAAAATCTTCGAGACATGCGTGAAAATTTTGTACTGACTAAATTAGAAAAAGTGTGAAATATGGATCGATGACAGATTCGGAGCTTTTCATAGCCTACGTTTGCATACACTCGTACTTCCGCCGGTAACGTCGAAGGAGTCATGTCTGGCCCGATGGAAAATATTTCTAGCACAAAAGTAATCGAAGTTCCTTCTTGGATAAGGGGATATCATGTTTACAAAGAATACTGGAGAATCAAGATTGATGAAGTTCTTGAACTAAAGCACGAACACGACAACGAACAAGACAAGAACGCTATTGCGGTGATTAAGGAAGGAGATGTAGTTAGTCGCATTCCAAGGGCACTAGCTTCTACAAATCATGGAAATAGGATAGTTCGCCATTTTTTAGCGAAGAGCGGCAGTGAAGCAGAAGCTAAAGTTATTGGAACAGCTATCAATCGGGGCGGGGGATATGGAATGGAGATTCCATGCATTTACAAATTTATGGGGCAGGAAAAGAACATTGACTTGCTAAGCAAATTGCTGGACATCCCGAATAACCTATCCGTTAGAGTCGAAATGGAATGTCACCAAAAGTGAACAGCAGAAGAAAGTGGCAGAAAAAAGAAGGCCAGGAAACGATAAGACGACCCAAAAACATATTTAATCACGTTCCATCTGTTTAATAAAAATTAAAATTAATATTGAAAACGTTTAAGTGTTAATTATTTGCCGTATGTGTAATTGATTAAGATAATTATACACCGCATATCAGAATTTGATATCAAAAAAGGCATTACTCAACACGTTGAGTGGTCGTATTAAACAGTAGGGAACATCAAAATATGGTCGTTGGTCGTATTAACAAGGTGGTCGTATTAACGAGGTTTTCAGATAAAAAAATTTAGCTCTTATTCGGGGAAAAAAAAAAAAGTGGTCGTATAAACGGGGTGGTCGTATTAACAATATGGTCGTACGGCGGGGTTCTACTGTAACTAATTTCGTAATGCTCCATTTAAGCTAAGTAGATTCTTTCATAACACCTAGCCCATTTTTCGGGGGCTCCGCCCATCTATTTAAATTCATGAGAGGGCTGAAGCCTCATACATGAGATTTCACTGTATTAACAGTCAAATTATGGAACAGTCTTCCAGCTGATATTCAGAAAATAAATGTTTTAAATTCATTTAAGTAAGTTCTGAGACAATTCTTCATGGATTCTTATAATGGTATTGTCACTTCTTAAATCATAACCCCTTTTTAACATATTAAACAAGTGGATTAGCTGTGAGTTGCCACTAATGTAGGTTAAAATTTATCAAAACAAAAAGTCCCAGAATCGTTGTGTAAAATTTTGAAAATTGTGGATGATGATATCTCTTACTTTGTTGATGAAAAGGCGAAATATTAGGACTGAGTGAAGGTATGTTATCGGAGGGAATTATGGCGCACAGGTGGTTTTGCAGACACCAGAAGCTTTTTCAAGTAAAACGGGCCGACATTTCCGCAAACAGGAATAATGTAGACAAAGTTTGTTTCCCGTCATTTTAATAGTACAAACCACTCGTTTTCAAACATGAAAGTTTGTGCTATGTCACGAAATTCAGTGGGTCAATAATCGGCACAAGAAACAGGAAAACGTCTCATTTCCAAACTTGGAACCATTCATCCCCTTGGTATTAATAAACATAATTTTTTTGTTATTTATAAGGCCGTGGCAAGGTTCGGAAAAGTAGGGGAAAGGGACAGATGCGGATCGTTAGCTCCGATGGGCTCTCCAAATTTTTGAAGAGCAAATTCGGTGGCATTCTGGAGCTGAATGGGTTGAAGGTGAGCAACAAATCTAAAGGAGCCATACACCAAATGACAGCCAGGAAATTTGGTGGCACAAAGTAAACCGTTGTTAAATTCTGTAAGCATTTGAGTACAATCACATTCCACGGATGTTGTAATGAATTGCTAACGTTGTTTTTACACCTTTGAAACTATTCTTATCTCCTCTGGTCGGTTGGTTTACTTTTTAATGATCGAAAAAATTCTACGTACTGAGTCAACTTACAGCCGTGAAGTTGTGGAGATACTCGAAGAACTGCTCTAAAAGCTAGTGTTCTGAAAGTACTCGTTTAAAAGCCTCTTGAATATCAATTGGTATGAGAAATTCGAATTAACTTAATTTCTATTTTATGCGTTCGAAATGTAATCGAAAATCAGAGATAAATATTGACTAGATATTTTATTTACTAAATTTAATTGTATTCACTCCAATTATCACTGGGAATGCAAACATAAATACTAAACCACAAGATGCTCAATTTTCCTCTGCTCTTCACTCTGTTTAACTTTTCCACTAAGTACAGACGCTAATTAGATGATAAAGAATCCGTTAGTTTAAAACTGCAAGGAATATTAAAAAACGTAAGAATTTAAAACCTGCAATAACGTACTTTCTTAAAAGCTTCGGAGTATGATTTTCGAAGGTACGATTTCGTTTGTTTCTGGGTAACAAACCCGGTTGTGCCAGTATTTTGATGCAGCACATACAAACCAGATAAATTTTTGCACGTATTCATGTAAATGTTTTTGAGCTTTAATGTTGTGAGTTTAAAAAGCGCTTTAGATCTGAGTCGAGGAACATTCAGTCACTCATCATATGTCCGTGACTCAACACTACTTAATCCGTAACCCTTTGCGGTCGATACTCGATATTTTATATTTACTTTGGCAAACGGCAGACGATTTCACTCGTAAATAGGAGGGGCCTCGGACAGGAAAAGGTGAAACCACCTAGTATGCGATTATGCATAGAATACCTTGAAAAATGTCCCATATGCAGCGGAACGAGCCCACATGCGGGTAGACCAATGTGTGTTGGACTCTGCTGCCGTGGACTGATTAGGGAGTTTAAGCAAACACTACGGCAAACACTACGGCAACGTGTCCCTACAATAGAAATTTCATTCAAAGTAAAAGAAATGAATAATTTGAAGTCCCGAGAGTATTTTCAACACCTTCCTACGTCTACACAGTAAGTTGTCGAGGAGATTTCTACGGTTCCACGACTACTTTAGCATTCAATATTATACGTAAACCTTTTCGTATCGCTAAACGTTAACTAGCTGAGCTAATTTCCTGAGAAGAGTTTGGGAGGCGTAATCGTCATTCACAACTCACTATAACATCAGTAGAATGTTATTCTAGTCTTCTTCTTCTTCTTCGCCTACACCTTATCCATAATGTTATTCTAGTCAAAAGTATTTATTTAAGCTACTTTGTGAAATGCCGTCGCCGTACTAAATTGCTTAAACTCCTTATTGTTTACTTGAGGGGCTAGGAGGGAGGAGCAGAGTAGGGGGTTATTTAGCTTCCTTTTTTGATCGTAGTTCAATCAATATAACTAAAAAATTTGAAATTGATCTTGTTCACTTTATTTGTCAATTTGGCATGTTTGAAAACTGATAGGATCGTATACGACCGCATTTGTAGTCTAATAGATTAGATAGATTTTACAATCTCAATAATGTTTGAAATATTTTGTAATTCAGATTTAGAGTTGGAATAAAGTCTATCCTATGTATACTTTTTAGTTAAAATTTGAACCTGTATCCAGGAACAAAGTTAATAAAACCTGAAAATGTAGCCCGAGTCTACGTTACATCGTATTTATGGTTCAATGAACTAGATTTCTATTTTTTATCTCGAATCTCATTTGCATTTAGAACTCCGAAAAAACGTTTTAGAGAATGATTACTGCAGTTGCTGGAAAACAGTACACATATATATTATGACACAGAGCTATATGGAAATTTGTTTTTGTATAACCTAGTCAAAAGCAATTCTTCCAGGAACTATAATATTAACTTACAAGACACTAACTGGCATTACTATATTAGCTTGCATTACAAATCTTTCATTTCCAGAAGGGTAACAAACCATATGTTTGTTTTCTTTTCTTTTGGTAGAATTATGTATAAATTAGCAAATGTTGGAAAATATATCCTCTTTAAAAACAATGTCTGAGATAGGATTAAACTTTTACGATGGTAAACTTTAGACGACTAAGATAAATTGGTTATACGATTCTGTGTCTGTGCATACACAATATCGACGACGACAAGATTCGTGTTGTTTTTGCAACACCGTCGAGAGCCAAAGCGGGCCCGGGTCAAAATTTGGATGCGGGCCCCTCCGACCCTCCAATATTTTTAGTTCTAACGGCATTATCGTGAAGTAAACAACTAAACGGAAGCCATAGCATTTTCATTACATTAAAGATGTAAAAAAATCTCTTCACCTAATGTTTATAAATTTATTCACCAAAAATACGTTTGTATGTTACGTTCTACAAAAAGTGAAGTACTAAAAGTACAAAAAACAAATAATATAGCCTCTGATAATGTACGAGAGCCTCTCTTTTCTTCATTCGCGCATTGCTGCTTCCCTCGCCTTTTTTGGGCGCCGGATTTATGTTGGTAAGAGGACATCACACAATAATTGATCACGTTGTATGAAAGCTCTGAAGCCGGTTGTGACTTGCAAGAACAAATTAAATATAATATCCAGACAGGGCGACTGACTGCGCCGAGTTATGTCTAATTTAATTTAGACTAAAAACCACGACCCGCCGACAACTTAAAAAAGTATAAAAGTATAAAGTGTGATGTGGACAACGGAACTTAGGAATCCTATACCTGAGATATTAACACGACAGGACGCATTGCCAATCAATTATCTCGAGAGGAAGCTATTATTTACAAGGCAAAAAGTCATTAACAACAACTGACTCGACAATATCGATGTGTTCAGATGATAGAGTAATGATCGTCAAGCCCTATACTCAGAAAAACAATTTCTGAGCCCCAGACGGGGATCGAACCCGCAACGTTCTGATGACCTGTGAGACGCTCTAACCATAGAGTTACCAAGACTCAGATGGTGAATCAAGGTGCAAGTTCGACATATATGTGCGATGAAGTTTATATATTGAATATATATATCGAACTTGCACCTTAGCTCTCCATTTGAACCTTGGTAGCTCAATGGTTAGAGCGTCTAACCGGTCATCAGAAAGTTGCGGGTTCGATCCCCGTCTGGGGCTCAGAAATCGTTTCTCTGAGTATAGGGCTTGAAGATCATTTTTCTATCTTCTGAAGATATTTCCAAGCTCTCATACATTCAACATATAAACATTATCTGTCATTATCTATATATAGGCTTCCGCTTAGGTCGCACATACATGTCGAACTTGCACCTTGGCTCTCCATCGGAGTCTTGGTAGCTCAATGGTTAGAGCGTCTCACCGGTCATCAGAAGGTTGCGGATTTGATCCCCGTCTTGGGCTCAGAAATCGTTTTTCTGAGCATAGGGCTTGACGATCATTCCTCTATCATCTAAAGATATTTCCAAGCTCTCATACATTCAACATATGAACAATACTGATGTATAAGATGACGTAAGATGACTGAGACAGGTGAGTATCAGATTCCATAAGGTCGACAAACTAGTAGAATAATTGTCAGTTATTAAGTTGACAACCGAAAGAAAGACAAAGAAAAGGAAAGAAAAGAGTCGGAGTGAGAAAGACGTATAAAGTAGGAGGTCAGAAATATATATATTAAAAGTGCGAGGCCTCCTAGTTGAAAAGTGTGAGTTCTTTTGAAGCTTTCAGTCCGGAGTTGATTTCAGGCTTATTAAATTTAATATGGAGAGCTTCAATTAACAAGAGTTTATTGCTGTTAGTAGATTTACTCGAGTAAAGAATTTTATAGTTATTAAAGATTAAATTTTTGATAGAGTTAGATGAGTTCGAAAAGGAGGGGAGGTTATTAAGTCGATCGTATTGACCCTGTAAGTTGGCAAGAAACTGTGCGTGTTCACATTCAGTGAGGTGTTGTGCCATTACACTGGTGTTAAGTTGAGCAGAGAGTTGTGTCAGGCGTTTATAAACGCATCTATCGGTTTTGGTGATATAAGTTTTCATGCATCCTAGCTTCCTCTCCGGATAATTAGCAATGCGTTTTGTCGTGTTAATATCTCAGGTATAGGATTCCTAACTTCCATTGTCTACATCACACTGTATTTGTAGATCTTGCCTTGTTTTGGAAATCATTCTGTCTGATCATGACTTTGTAATAAACAGTGGCGTAACTATAGGGAGGGCAGGGGGGGCGGTCGCCCCCCCCACACGACACCAGTATGGTCATCTGTCGGAAAATTGTAGTCCTCTGTCGGAAATTTGGGTGTTAGCTGTTGAGATAATTATATCGCGAAATTCCTGTCATGATCTTAATTCTTAATCATGATCTTAATTCGGAAAGACGTAATATAGGACAAATTAAGATGAATTTGTGTATTAGTGTATGTAAGAATGAGTAGATATGATTTATTGTAATGTAGGTTAGTTATTAAATATGGCATTTTTACGTGGCTACGCCCACATGACCACGCCCATTTGTCGGAAAATCTTAAGTCTTGCACCCGCACTAAAAATTCCAAGTTACGCCACTGGTAATAAAGTCGAAATAATACAGTCTCATATACTCGTCTTGTTTTGACTCATATCTTGAGTTTTCCAAGATGTCTCTATTTTTTGGAATATGTTTTATATTATACTTAATTTAGACTACACACTACACAGACGGTTTTCACTACATTTGTTTTGTTTCAATTTTGTATATTTGGATAAATAACAACCTAAAAGTATAGTAAATTCAAAGTAAAACAACAGTGATAAAGTAAAAAAGGCTAACAAAGCCGTTTATGTCTTCCTGGCTTAATTTTGACTTCTTTGTCTGTTGGATGCGGACGCAACCTTGAAATTTGAACCTTTATAAACGAACCAAGCGTTCTCTTGCGGCAAGATTAATTACTAAAAATAAGATTTTTCATGCACGAAGTTAAGTCTGAAGAACAAGAAAGATTATTGAGTCTATCGTATTGGTGACAGAAGTTGGTAATGAATTGTGCGTGTTTACACTCTAGTAAGTGTTGGGCAACCGCACCGGTGGTGTGCTGAGTGCCATGTTCGGAAAGGCGTTTGTGAAGACAGCGATCAGTTTTACCTATATAAGATTTATTGCAGCCAGGACAGGTGATCTGATAAACAAGATTACTGCGGGAGAAATCAGGAATTTTATCTTTGTTGGAAATGAAATAAGAGATTTTCTTAGTGTCGTAAATAACGATGAATTTAACCGGATGAGTAAGGCAGCGTCGGATTTTCTTTAGACAGGAGTTGACGAGATTTTCGCCTCGTTTGCCGAGATAAGGAATGCGGATCCATAACTTAGGCAAATTGTCATCATCAGGAGGATTTTGAGTTGAAAGAGATTTGTCGTTGTATTTGAGTTTGAGTGTGTTAATTAAATAATTTTTGATACTGTTGGGATAACTATTCCATGACATTCGCTAATACTGGACCAAGTGAAGATCCTATCGAGACACCGTCTGTTTGTTCACACAATTGGTTATCAAACGAGGACGTAGTTTTACTGCAGCAGTTGAAAATTAGTTCCTTCAAAGTGCGCTTACTTAAAGTGGTATTGAATAATTTATCATTGAAAATACGATCCAAAACAATATTAACTGTCCGAGACAACGGAACATTGGTGAATAACGACACAACGTCAAAAGAAACGAACTGATAACCTTCTAGAAAAAGCTGTTCGGGGATGTTTTTAATTCTTGAAACGGCATCAAACGAGTCGGAAAGTGAATATTCATTAATAGTTAATGGGTTTATTAAGGAGGAAAGAAATTTGTCAACGTTATAATGTGGAGTATTAGTCGTATCAATAATAGGATGAAATTTGGGGAGAGAAGGAAACGTTTTATGTATTTTAGGTAGACCGTGTGCTCGACCGAAATGCGCTGCTTTAGGACGTAAAAAGTTATATTCGGTATCAGTAATTTCGCCTCGCTTAAGTAAAGTGGAGAGATATCTTTGTAAAGAGGAAAGCCTAGTAGGTGTCGGGTCAGAAACGATCTTTTTGAACTTATTAGAATCAGTGAATAACGACTTAACAGAAGTGATATACTCATTACGTCTCATAAGAACGATGCCGTTGCCTTTGTCGGGTTTAGGAATAGAAAAATTGATAGAGAGATTATTAAGTATTCTGATTTTCTTACGGTCCAAATTAAATTCTTTCAAGTCTAGATCAATGTAGTTGTAGGTTAACGAGTGAAGGGAATTTTTAACTTTTTCTTTTATATAACGTCCTTCTTTAGACATATCTAACCTTGAGACTTGATCCCATACATCTTCAGCCACGGACATGATTTCCAAGTGGTTAGGCCTGGTCGCCAAGCTATATCTGATGCCCAGTTTTAAAAGATTGATTTGATCGGTAGACAGATGTTGACCGGTAAGGTTTAAAATTGTTTCCTTGGGATTGTCCTGTATACCGTCGGCTGTTATTTTTAGTTGGATAAGGGTGAAACGTTTCTTCTTATGGTGGCTGCTAATCTTGCTTTTCTCGTGGCGAATGAGGTGGTTGACAGAGAAAGAAATGAGTTTATGCTTCATCCATTCTGTGCGGGAAGATAATTACTGTTCAAGTTCGCGAGTATGGGTTGTCAAGTTGTTTATGTGGAGTTTCTTGTCCTTCACAGTATCATTTAATAGCAAATGGAGGTAACGCATCCGGGCTTTCTTCTTCTTTATTCGGGTGATGTTTTTCCATCGAACAAATTTAGGGTAAACTTGATTTTCTTTACAATTGAGTAAAAATTTTAAATCAAGTTTGGCATTCTCCAATCTCCGTAAAGACCTTTTTTATCCAATGGCAAGTTTGTGTAAATCAGCGTCGGTTCTTCGGAGGTTCGACGAAAATCCACGACCAGCCGACAGTTTCAAAAAGTAAAAGACAAAACATCTTCCGAAAAACAGTGTCATCTTGTAAACTCAAGATTCGACTTATATAAGAGACGAAAGTGAAATGATAATATTTCAATTTTATTATAAGAATTTAATTTGGACCGTAAGAAAATCAGAATACTTAATAATCTCTCTATCAATTTTTCTATTCTTAAACCCGACAAAGGCAACGGCATCGTTCTTATGAGACGTAATGAGTATATCACTTCTGTTAAGTCGTTATTCACTGATTCTAATAAGTTCAAAAAGATCGTTTCTGACCCGACACCTACTAGGCTTTCCTCTTTACAAAGATATCTCTCCACTTTACTTAAGCGAGGCGAAATTACTGATACCGAATATAACTTTTTACGTCCTAAAGCAGCGCATTTCGGTCGAGCACACGGTCTACCTAAAATACATAAAACGTTTCCTTCTCTCCCCAAATTTCATCCTATTATTGATACGACTAATACTCCACATTATAACGTTGACAAATTTCTTTCCTCCTTAATAAACCCATTAACTATTAATGAATATTCACTTTCCGACTCGTTTGATGCCGTTTCAAGAATTAAAAACATCCCCGAACAGCTTTTTCTAGAAGGTTATCAGTTCGTTTCTTTTGACGTTGTGTCGTTATTCACCAATGTTCCGTTGTCTCGGACAGTTAATATTGTTTTGGATCGTATTTTCAATGATAAATTATTCAATACCACTTTAAGTAAGCGCACTTTGAAGGAACTAATTTTCAACTGCTGCAGTAAAACTACGTCCTCGTTTGATAACCAATTGTGTGAACAAACAGACGGTGTCTCGATAGGATCTTCACTTGGTCCAGTATTAGCGAATGTCATGGAATAGTTATCCCAACAGTATCAAAAATTATTTAATTAACACACTCAAACTCAAATACAACGACAAATCTCTTTCAACTCAAAATCCTCCTGATGATGACAATTTGCCTAAGTTATGGATCCGCATTCCTTATCTCGGCAAACGAGGCGAAAATCTCGTCAACTCCTGTCTAAAGAAAATCCGACGCTGCCTTACTCATCCGGTTAAATTCATCGTTATTTACGACACTAAGAAAATCTCTTATTTCATTTCCAACAAAGATAAAATTCCTGATTTCTCCCGCAGTAATCTTGTTTATCAGATCACCTGTCCTGGCTGCAATAAATCTTATATAGGTAAAACTGATCGCTGTCTTCACAAACGCCTTTCCGAACATGGCACTCAGCACACCACCGGTGCGGTTGCCCAACACTTACTAGAGTGTAAACACGCACAATTCATTACCAACTTCTGTCACCAATACGATAGACTCAATAATCTTTCTTGTTCTTCAGACTTAACTTCGTGCATGAAAAATCTTATTTTTAGTAATTATAAAATTCTCTATTCTAACAAGTCTAGTAACACCAATCAACTTTTAATTATAGCAGCACTGCACATTAAGTTTATTAAACCAGAACTCAACTCTAGTCTTAAGGCTAGCAAAGAGTTGTCTCTTTTCACCTAGATATACTTCTGTCAGCTTTCCTATTCATCCTTAACATCCTTAATCCCTGTCACATCCTGTTATCACCACCTACCACTATTAGATATTACTTATTAACAAGTGACATGTAAATAGAGCCAGGTAGGCGTTCTTCTTCGTCACCGATGATGTCATCACGGTTCATGTATATATAAAGGCCTAGGTATGTTTACGTAAAGTCACTTTATCTGAAGATGATTTTGTAATAAAATCGAAATATTACCATTTCACTTTCGTCTCTTATATAACTCGAATCTTGAGTTTACGAGATGACACTGTTTTTCGGAATATGTTTTGTCTTTTCCTTTTTGAAGCTGTCGGCTGGTCGTGGACTTTAGCGGCTATATGCGTGCCCACTTCCAATACTGTTTAGAAGTGGGATGTATTACAAGTAAATAGAGCTTTTGTGAATTTACTAAATAACCTTTTGGTGGAAGTTCTTGTCTCGAAAAGATGTGGAATTTAGTCTTTGTCGGAAAAGGTTACAAATATATATGTAAAGTTAAAACTGTGGGGAACGCAAGAAGAAACCCACACTTTCACAATAATCACTAGTTTAAATTATTTATTCTCGATCCCAAGGAAAGACAATCATCACAATATCACAACCCGCAGAGCACATGCACAACTCACAGTGCCTAATTATATTACTGATCACATTACCTACTTATACACTTCTGCTTTAAGGTTATTGGCTCTAACAAAATTAATCCCGTTAAACCTAACAGTTTCCGACAAAAACGGCTAAGTGTGCTACTATATGTTCTGTTCAAACTGTGTTTTAACCAAAGCATGCCATAACAATGAATTCACATTCCGTAATCTAAAAAAAATTTAGTTCCGGAGAAAGCATTCGAGAAAAACTTTTTCTAGGTTATTCTCACTTCTTAGTCATGATTACTTTCATTTGAATGTTTAATACGAGAAAACACATTTGTTCCACCAGGTATTTGACTTAAAATTAATTAATATTACGTATTGACCTAAAATTCGTTCCCACTGTGAATTAATAAACGGTTTGGAATTAACAGCAATTATTTCGACGAAGTTGTAATTTTCCGATTTGGCCTGTTGGCATCCTGCGAAACATGAATTTAACAAACTTGAAATTCGTAGGCATTATGGGTTGTCACGACGGTGATAAAAGCATGGCGACGTTGACGCAACAAACGCACAGCTGAGGTAATATCATTGTCAATAATGTATTTTAAACTGTATTTTCTATCGTCAGCAACAGTCATACATAAATTTCTCTGTAATGTGGTTTTCGCGACCATATGGTCTGTGGGAAGTGTCTTACCTCCTATTGGTGGATGTTGCACTGGTCAAAAATCGAGTCGGAGTACTGCACAATTTGGTCAATCGATGACGACGATCGGCTAAATAAGAGATTGAAAAGGATATAAAAGCCTAAAAAGAGAATGAGTACTCCATTCTAGACCTAAAAGAAGCAAGAGAACATTTTGAACGTGCTAGAAAGCATGGCGACTGACATAAACTGCTCACTTGTTAAGCTCCTGCTGTTGTTGACCATGTGCACATGCCTCACAATGCCAACTTGGATACAGGTCGAGGACCATGAACGGATGATGAACAAGAATAATGGCAGATTTAACGAAGTTGGAACAGCCAGAGATGAATTTAAACACAAGAGTCAATTAAGGCGCAGCGACGCCAGTAAAATCGCAGGAAAACCCAAGAGATGTTGCGGTTATGCACTCTGTTTCGACAGGTGTTGATGCAAATGATCTGTTTTACTTGTTCATACTTATTTAATTTTGTGTATACTTGTGAAAGTATACATTAGAATACAGCATTAGGGTAGACGTTGCTCATCACTTGTCTGCAAAATCAATAAAACGACATAAATATCGACAGTTTAACGTTTGTGTGCCTAAAAAGACGTGGTATATGAATTCAGTGTTTCTAACTGAATTTTCTGGATGAGATCGGGATAATTTATTTGGAGCATTACTTAATGTGGTATTTCGATTGCACAAAATCGTCAAAATATCCAGACTTGTGATTCTCTTTGGGAAGAAAATTCTTTAAGAGACAGTGGTGTAGCCACGATGTACCTTTGGGGGGGGGGGGGGTCATCGACCGACATAGATGGGCCAAAACTCGATCACGAAGAACCGAAAGGCCAGTTAATTGGCCCCAACTGGGTATGAGTTAATTTTCGTGACTAATTCCTTACTTTTTACTGATCAGTCCTTTGTAATGAGTAATAATAAGTACATGAATCTGAATTATATTTCTTATGCAATGCAACACGTGATATGGGAAGGGGGATGGCATCATGCCCCCTAATCTAAATTCACCAGCTTGGAGAGATGTTTTATAAAAAGTTGTGACTAAGGTGTTTAGTTGCGTTTTACGATTTTAGGCACTACATTGGGAGTCGTACTACACTTTTTGTTGTTCATTACCAGAAAATGTACGATAATTAACGGCCGCCTCAAACCGATTAACGCAAAAATACATTCATTTTATTCGATCAACATTCACTAGCGTAGATACGCAACCATTTTCATAGAATTGCATTCTATAGCGCCAAAAGACAACCATTAACACTATTCTGCCATACATTAATGATTAGGGATAATAAAATTTCAATTAGGCAAGATATTTCTCTTGAAACAATTGAAATTTTATTATCCCTAATGTATAGTAGAAAGGTTTTAATGGTCATGTGTTGGCGCTATGGAATACCCTTGGATGTAAATGATTGCGTATCTATGCTAGTGAATGTCGATTGAATAAAATAAATGTATTTTTGTGATAATGAGTTTGAGGTTGGAGTTAATGATAGTATATTTTGTGACAATGAACAGCAAAAGGTGTATAGGAGGTTAAACTTTGTTGTACTTTTAGATATAAAGTAAGAAAATTGTCTGGTTGACTTTAATGTGAAGATTTCTCTGAGTCTGCGACGAGGATATCAAAACAGAATCGCATGCTGAGTGGTTGAACAAAAAGACCTCAAAAATAATCGGCCGCTAAAAGCTATAATTGTATAAAAATACGATCAACAAACGTATTACGGACGATCGTCGAAATCAAAATGCTCATGACGTAGTTAAACCATTTCAACGATAATTTTAAGCGAAAAACAGGGTGTTTATATACAACAACAACACGAAACTGTAGCTGAAAATTCAACCAAAACACACCAGCTAAATTTCTTGGCGATTATCATGTAAAGAATTATTTATTCGGCCATGTGTCTGCACCAATTCGAAACTCGTGTCGTTCAGTGATCGGTTTCTCTTACATATCAAGGTCCGGTTGTTCGAAAGGCGATTAGCTTAATCCAGGATTACCGAAAAAATAGTGGTTAACTTATGGATAACAAACACGGCTGAGAAGTTGGAAGATTCTCCAAAAATTTTCGGGTGTATACAAAAAAAATTTTGATCTGTGAAATCAAATAAGTCAACCGAAATGGAAGAAACTAACACAACAAATTAACTGGTATCCGTTTCCAGTCGACAAATTCAGAAAATAAAGTAGAAAACATACTCCGAAAATTAGTTCCATCTTGAACTCAAAATTTGAGAAAAACAATCGGACATAGTGTTCAATAGTAATATTTCGAATTTATTACAAATTCATCATCAGACTAATTTACAAAAGCTAAACCTAGGTCAATATATAGGCACAAGCGTGGTGACATCATACAGGAAGAATGTGTAGGCGGAAGAAATTAGAGTGTGAATGAGTGATGTGTTACGTCAGGTCAATTGATGAGAACGTGTAAGCGGAAGAAATTAGAATGTGAATGAGTGATGTGTTATGTCAGGTCAAATAATGAGAGTTCTTTGCTGGCTTTGAGTCCTACGTTTAGTTCTGGTTTTAGAGATTTGATGAAAAGTGCTTCTATTAGTAAAAGTCGGTTTTTGTTAAGTGAATTATTAGCATATATTATTTTGTAGTTGTTAACGATGAGATTTTTTAACTTGGAAACGCGTATCTGAGGAAGTGTTTTGTCAGTCAAGTCGGTTATGTTTTGTGTGACAGTGTCTTGTGCGTTCTTGCATTCTAAAAAGTGTTGTCCTACTGCACTGGTGTCATGTTTAGTGGCATGTTCATGAAGTCTTGTTTTGAGGCACCTTTCGGTTTTTTCAATGTAAGAATAGCCGCATCCAGGACAGGTTATTTGGTAAATGGCATTAGAACGGACTAAAGGAGGAATTTTGTCTTTGTTGGATGTGAAAAATGCGATCTTTTTAGTGTCATAAATTACTACAAATTTAACCGGTCTTATAAAACATCGGTGTAATTTCTTTAGACATGACTTAACAATATTTTCTCCTTGGGTTCCAAGATAAGGCAGGCGAATCCAAATTTTACGCAAAATATCATCATTGGTTTGCGATTGAGATGAAGAACAGGTTTTAGCAGAAGTACTAACTTTACGTTTAAATTTGTTAATCAGGAAATGTTTCAAAGAATTACGATATCCATTCCACGACATAAAAGACTTAATGTTTTTAACTTGGCTGTCAAATAAGTTTTTAGTGCTGAAAATTTTGTGAGCGCGATCAAGGAGTGATCTTATCCATGCAGTTTTTCTTTGATTAGTAGATTAGTGGATTAGTGGATTTTTCTACTGGATTAGTGTTAATCGAGCTCTGAACAACCGGTCCCTGCTGAATACTATTAACAGAATGCCTTTCGAAATGTTGGTCGGAACAATTGTCTTTGTTTGGTTGTATGCAATTGACGTGATGACAGGAACGGGCTATTATTTATGCTTTCGTTAAAGTAAGCGCTTGTATAAAACTCGACGCATTTTGCTCTTTCGATATTTTTTTCTCAGGTCGTCCGAAAAAAGTTGTTCGGTCATTTCTTCAACAATTATTGATTCTCGAGAACAAGTCATCTTCTCGTCAGCAACGTAAATAGTTCGCCAGTTCTTCGGAGTTTATACGTCATGATAATGGAAGAATTATAACAGAAATTTAGGGAAAATATGAATAATTAAAAAACTGTTGATAATTTATTAGGAATACATGTAGGAAGTTCATAACCATTTTTTATGTTTGTAGTTAAGCATGTCGTCTGTCCCTCTCACTCCCTGGGATCAAACACAGACGATATCTGAACATATTATGTGGAATTTCCTATGCTTAGACCTGAACGTTTTCTGATCGAAATATTTTTAATTAAAACACATATACATACGCAGATACATGCACTTACTAAAAACTTTAAAGAAAAACCAATGTTTCGGAGTTCAATCCTTCTATCAAAGCGTCTTTCTACAAAAAGGTAGAGACGTTTTATAGCTAACATGTCATTATGATTGTAAAAAATCTCTCACATCGAAATCATTAGGTATAACTGTATTAATTCAGTATATAAGCCTTAAATCCTTCCTTATTCCTTGGATTATTCTCATCATCCGTATCTATAATCTTTACCTAGTCATCTTGAATTCCCATATGTCCATTACTAAAATAATTCTGAATACAAATATACTGTTACTATTACTAAATCTTTTCCTCAGTGAAGTGATAAGTTTAAAAATTTACATAAAAAGTAAACTGCTGAAAAGAAATCGCGTTAAGTCCTCTTGGAATAAATGAATCTCTGAATAAAAGTGTGCATACTAATGCTCACTGGGTACATCTCTCGATGTGTATATTATGGGATTCATGTGTACACATACGTACAAATACACATACACATACACATACACACACACACACACACACATACACACTTGCTTATACATAGTGGCGTAAGAACAAACTTAATTTTAGGGAACTGAAGTCAATACATAAATGTATCTATATATATTAAGTGCTATATATCAGGTACATAATTACTCTGGAAAAATAAGAAATTTTTAATGCACGTTTTTAGTCTTCTTAGAAAAGAAAGTGTATTCTGTACTGTTGATGTCATCGGTACTATAAGATAGACATAAAGAAGTTTATTGACCTTAGTGAACTTGCATTTTTGAAACAAAGAGGTGATTATCATACTACAATCTTTGTTAATATGTGTAACCTCCGATATAAACAAGTTAGTAATTTCGTAAATCTTTCCCCATTTTAGCTAAGTAGATTCTTTCATAACACCTAGCCCCTCATAACACCTTCATTTAGATTGATGAGGCGACTGAAGACTCCGTAACGTCCCCCCCGCTTCCTAAACCTATGCAGGTATATAAACACATAGATATACATGAGATTTCAATGTATTAACAGTCAAATTATGGAACAGTCTTCCAGCTGATATTAAGAATATAAATGTTTTAAATTCATTTAGGATATCTCTGAGACAATTGTTCATGGATTCTTGTAAATGTATTACATTTTAAATCATGATAATCCATTTTTAACATATTAAGCAGGTGAATTAGCTGCGAGTTGTCACTAATGTAGGTTAAAATTTATCAAAAAAAGTCTCAGGATCCTTGGGAAAATTATTGAAAATACGGATGATAATATCTCTTACTTTGTTGATGAAAAGGCGAAATATTAGGACTAAGTGAGGGTATGTTTTCTCAGAGGGAATTCTGGCGCACAAGTGGTTTTGCAGACACTAAAAGCTTTTTCAAGTAAAACGGGCCGACGTTTCCGCAAAGAGGAATAATGTAGACAAAGTTTATTTGACGTCATTTTAATAATACCAACCACTCGTTTTCAGACACGAAAGTTTGTGCTATTATACCAAATTCAGTTGGTCAATGATCGTCACAGGAGACAGGGAAACGTCTCATTTCCAAACTTGGAACCATTCATCCCCTTGGTATTAATAAACATAATTTTTCTGTTATTTATAAGGCCGTGGCAAGGTTCGAAAATGTAAGGGGAAAGGATAGTTGTGGATCGTTAGCTTCCATGGGCTCTTCAGATTTTTGAGGAAGAAATTCGGTGGTAATGTGAATTTGAATGGATTGAAGGTGAGCAACAAATCTAAAGGAGCCATACACTAAATGATGGCCAGGAAATTTGGTGGCACAAAGTAAACTGTTGCTCTCTTGTGCCACTAGACAGTAGTAATATGTTTTCCATGTTCAAAACAAAAAGGAAAGCCATAAATCCATACAAATCTTATTAAACCGATCTATAAACTACACGGAAACGTGGTTTATTGCATTACAATAATAAATTTATTTAATAAGATACATAATATTGTACTTTACAAATAAACTAATTTTTGAAGGTTTGATCGCCTCCCTTGTCTCCTCTCAACTCTTACGGTCCTGATTTTCTCTCACACAGTTACTGTTTTTGCCTTGCATGGGCAGATAAAAACATTAGCTTGGAAAGTTCATTCTTTCAATGTTAGTTGTGTCTTTCGTAGACAGTTAAAAATATTGGCTTGTATTTTTTATTTCCTCTAATTTTCCTTTTCTTTAACCTTTAAGAGTGAGTATTTACTTGAGTCAACTCTCTCATTTTGCTTTTTTCTGGTATGATGATCGACATTAAAAACAACACATGACTTTTTGTAATTTACACATTATTACTTAGTTTGTTAGTGATAACAGAAGGCCTTCGTTCAAAACATATATAGCGAGTTTAACCTTTTTCTGTCCGAGACGTCTTCCCTTGACGAGTAAAATTGTCCGGCGTGAACCGGTGTAAAATTGTCTGGCGTTGCCTGAGTAAAATTAAATTGTCAGTTACGGACGGGAAAGGGCTAAGCCAGCAAGTACGGCAAAGGCAAGTAGATTTATTTTAAGCATTTGGGTAGAATCACATTCCACGGATGTTGTAATGAATTGCTAACGTTGTTTTTACACCTTTGAAACTATTCTTATCTCCTCTGGTCGGTTGGTTTACTTTTTAATGATCGAAAAAATTCTACGTGCTATGAGTCAACGTACAGCCGTGAAATTGTGGAGATACTCGAAGAACTGCTCTCGACAATGCACTCTAAAGAAGTAGGGCATTGTTGTAGTTAATTGAAAATTTCTCGTGCTGGAACACCGTTAGCGTTAACGTTGCCATAATATTGGGTTAAATTCTCTTAGTCTCTCTGCTATTAATCCTCTCAAAGTTAGGCAGTTCCCTCACTCTTTTAGCTTTTAAACGATGTTTGTGCACTGCCTGCGGGGCACTTTACTTTTATAATGCCAACAAGCTGGTTTACCGTTTCGTTCAATTGTATAAAGAGGCACTCCACTCAAAATACAAGTTGGGTTCATATGAAAGATCTTATCAACATTAGGTCATCGGCAAAATTTCTCTGGCTAATTTCATTTAGTTAAGGAGATATTGCGCGCCGAAGTTTGAAATTTTCCCAAATTTACGACGTCATGCTGTCTTTGCCATGCAGACGCGGATTGTCAGCGGAGTACCAAATATGACGTTAGTGATTGCTTCTTGCTCGATTACCAATGTTGTTTTGAAGTAAATGTTCACACAGGAGCTATCACTGAAAAAGTGAGTAACTGCTACTTTTTGATCAAAGCTTGTCTTATTTGAGAATAAACGGGTGGCTTCTTCATAAAATCTGTTTCGTGTCAATTCTCTTGAGTACACCTTATTGGGCATACCCTCAATTGAAATTTTCACTTTTGAGATGTTTGGGTGAGGAAATTTTTCATTATCTGTACTGTCATCCTTAAAAAGCAAAACAATCGCTTTCAAAACAAAAGCTACCACAACTACATCGTTGATTAACACTATACATTGAGACTTGCAGACTGGCGGTGTATATGTTTACCATTGCTCACCATCTGAGTCAATGTAGCTAAATGGTTAGAGCATCTCACCGGCGATCAGAAAGTTACGGGTTCAATCCCCGTCAGGGACTCAGAAAGTTTTTCTGAGTAAAACAGCTTGAGAACGCGGATAAAATTCATGCTTTTTCTAGGAACATTGACATTAATATTTTGAATTGTGTTAGCTTTCGGCCAGGCGATTTTCTGAAACATCGTTATATGCTCGTATAGAATGCTTTTTCCAGATAGAAAGACGCTTTCAATTTCATTTGCTAAATCGCTATTCATAACCGTTTAGTATCCTAGTTGTAGATTCTGAAGACTATAAGAGGTTGAAACCTCTCCCGTTTGTGTGATCAAAACATCAGAGCTACTTGGCAACGTGATAATGTAGTCTAAATTATTCATCATTCGATTGGGTAGAAATAATCCCGTATTTTCGAGAATTTTATTTAGTTTAAGTCTTTGAGTGGTTCCAAAAATGTCGAACATCAATTTGTGTTGAACCTTCGCTGTACTACCAGATGTTGCTCCACTGTCGTCCTTGGAGACTAATTTTTAAAAGTTTTCTGTCCCAACGCCATACTCAAGTAGGTCGGTTCTCATTGATTTTGAGAGCCATTTATCGCTATAACTCTCATAAACACTTTAAATTGAATGGTCATAAACTCTCTCCCCAGAATATTTTATTTCCAGCCTAGACTGAAGCAATTTGGAAAGATTATTCTTAAATTGGTTTTCTGTGTTACCTCCTTTAATATCAAACACTAAGTTTAAACTTCCTGGAACTAAATAATCAATACTTGACAACTTAGGAACTCTTATATACAGCTGTTCACCAGCGTTAGCAGACGAAGGATTAAATGTTACCAAATGCCTTGTACACTCGCCCACAATTGCAGATTTGTTTGATTTTTTGTAGTTAGGTGATAATCTCTTTTCTGTAAACATATATATCATAATGCATATTTTATTTTTTCCTTGTTGAAATATATAAAACCGTTCCGCCGATTATTAAAAATGGGTGATCTCCAAGGAAGTATAAAAATACACCACCTCTTTTTTTGGCAATATTTTCAACATCTTTCCACGGTTCTAATCTCCTAACAGGAACAGATGGTTTTAATTTGGAAGCTTTATGAGCTGGTTCAACAATTAATTCATTACCACTTTGTTTAATCTTAACCTTAAGCCAGTTATCAAAGCAATTACTGAAAGTCCTACTGCTGTTACGCCACCTGCTCTTTTCAATAATTTATTTAACTCTTTCTTTCTAAAATCGTCGTAAATCTCATCCGTCTTATCTCGAATTTCATAGAAATCTTCATCGCCAAACTGTGCGTCTACCGTTTCAAACTCTTTACTATCATTCCATGATACATTGTTTTCTTCATCTCCACCGAATGTATAATAGAGTTTATAATTGTTTAATAAACTGGAAAGTGATGTAGTCTGTTATTTTCATATTGTGTTTTTCAAATAGGTACTTTGTGAATTTTGGATTGGTGTATTCGGGCAGTTGTTGCAAACGTCTATGGGATACATCCAAATAAGTGTTAACCTCATTAAAACGTCCAGGAAAATATTTGTTTGTAGTTTATTTTACTTTGTCATTATCGATATAATATTCTGGGTCAAATAACAGAGAATAGTCTTCTTCTCCCCCTCCAAAATCTTTTCAGCCTCCTCTTCGTGTTCTTCACGTTGATGATCATTCAAATCATTTAATTCAATCTCTTCTGACATATATATTAAGACATATAATTTATTATAATTTTTACCCATACCGTTTATAGGGGGACGTAAATCAATTACAATTCCATCGACGACTTTCAAGTCATATAAAAATACATTTTCATCATAATGGACGCCATCTGAATCTATTAGGATTTTTTCATAAGATTTATATCTAAAACTTACACTGATTTATCTTATCATGTATATTGGATCTTGTTATATATCCTTGAATTATTACTCCTAAACCATTCATTGACAGTGTAGATAAGTGAGTAAACGGTGCTAATGCACTACCAGCCACTGTTAATGTTATTGAGCCGATATTTAATCCTAGGTAAATTTTTTTAGACTTTTGTATTTCCAGTTATAACAGACAGCCAAGTTACGATAGTAGACATATAGTTCTTTCAATATTTTAATTTGATCATATGAAAGATTTTCATCAATATGATTAAAAATTAATCAATCGTTTCATATATGTTAACATATATTATAAATTTATTGGTTCGTGATCTATCTTACACTGATTATCACAAAAACATTTGTGGTTTAACATATCTGATTCAGTCATTTTGTGTCTATATAATAAGAATAAAGCGATATTTCACTTAAGAGGAGCTATGCCACTAGGATTTAAGTCTCCAAACCTCATCTCCGCAGAACCAACTGAGGAATAATAGGTAAAGGTTACAAATTTTTCTCCATTACAATAAATGAACAATTGATTCTGCCCTCCATCCACATCCCATTGAACGCTTAAACAGATCCATTTATTTAACACACTACAGTTAGCCTTTGATGTGTAAGATCCCCTTTTTCAGATCCCGATGTAGGACCAACTGTCAAATAATCTCCCTCATACCAAACAACTAAATCAGATGTTGGTAAAAACGACACAAACGTGTGGAAACCTCGATTGTCGTGTCCCAAGAAACCATTACGAAGCCAATAGTTATTGGCATCATAACTATTAAGCCGGTACACCAGAAATACGTTTGTTTTTTCTTGGCCAACTATTTGGTTAAGATTAATATCGCTAAGCATCCTCTGACTGCCGCTAAATTTCATAAAAAATCGCTTATTTACTTTTTCAAAATCAGTGCAAACTGTTGGTTTCAATGAATTAGTACTTTGAAAGAATTTAATTTGCTTATGGTTAAATCGTATAAAATAGATATTCGTCTTGAACTATCAAAATTTACTTCAGATGAGTTTGCGTCATCTAACTTGTATAAACAAACGTCGTTTCTTTTATAATATTCCCATATCAAAATTTCGATTAACCTAGTATGAATGTAGCTTTGCAGATAATTGGAAAGAAATATTTTCCTAATTCCATATAAGTCATGTATTGGAGCTGGTATGTTTTTTAAAGAGTTTAAACGCATATTTAACACACTATTCATACCTCCACCACTTAATGGGAGATATTGTTTTAACTCTTCTTAAACTTATCGGCTTTATTTTCATAACCAAAATATCAATTCAGATATTATATTATACGATATATTTACATATTAAAAACTGCCAAAAACTGATATAACCATTGTTGTAATCAGTTCAGAATCATTACGTCTGTTAAAAGAGTCTAGGTGGTTAGATTGTGTTTGAACTTGTGGTACCTTTTAGTTTCTATATGTGGTTTATTATCGAGAGTTTTTAGCTGATTTTCTACTTCTTTATGGACCTTAGGTTCCATAAGTACTTTTTCATCAAGAGTTTCTAGATGTGGTGCTTTCATATTCTGATGAACGTTTTTTGATCTATTGATAGTACCATAATAATTTATATTATTTGTCCTGAATTTCATATTTCGTGTAGCTACTTATAGTCGATTATTATAACCATAAACTGGATTCTTCAATATTATCAAACTGCTAGGCAACAGCCACAACGAGGGAGATATTGCGAAGCTCAAAACAACGTTGGTGTCTGAGATCGCCCGATTTATGTTATTTATAGACATTGAAACGTCGTAATTTAGTATAGTATTACTGACCAATTTTCTAAATTTTTGTTGAGTTTCTAGAGCACTCCCTCGAGCAGAAATTATTGGTTGTTTTGTTTTTGCTTGGGAATCCAGAATAGCGTATAAGTAGCTCTCAATTGATTGATTGATATATTGGATACCAATTTGTGTAAATCCATTGGATATCACTGGTATATATTGCTTATAATCATTATGTAAAGAGCTCGGAAATAATTGATATACAACACATCCACCTTGTCTATATATCATGTTTCCACGAATATGTAAATTATCAAGAGACTATATTAACAGATCCTGACCCTCACATAATAGTTAAACATGTGGTTCTATTTTGGGACTACAAAAACGCCGACTCAAGCAGTAATGAAGTATTGTACACTGGCAGTCAAAAAGAATTGATCACACAGAAGCTAAAGATGGTGATGCCATAAACGTTGTAACAAATCTTATCATGACAATTAATTACACCGAAAACAAACAGAAAACAAATATTAATATTTAGTGGCTCCTCCACGACTTTTGATCACTGCTTTACATCTTGGAGGCATGCTATTTATTAAAACAATTAGCTTATCTAATGGAAAGCCTTGCCATGCTTTTACAGCACTCCAAAGTTCTGTGACATTGGTAGGGCTTTCCTCTTGGATCATTGTCTTAAGTTGGTCCCATAGATTCTCAGTAGGGTTGAGATCGGGTGACTGTGCTGGCCATTCCATAAAAGTTCTGCTTTCTTCCTTAAACCATCCTTTGACAAGGTGGGAGGTGTGACAAGTTGCATTGTCATGCTGGAATATCCAACCATCTGGTATGGTCAGCATGTGTGTGGTTGGAATAAGCGAATTTTCTAGGAGATCAATATATCATTCTCCATTGAGCTTTCCATCTATCTTAGAAAGACAACCAACACATCTTGCATTGATGCAGCCCCATACCATGATGCCACCACCTCCACGTTTGACAGTTGTCTGAATGCAGCTTTCCTAAGTTAGTTCTTCACCAGCCATTCTTCTGACATACACACGCCCATCACTGCTATGAAGAAGAAACCTTCGTTCATCGCTGAAGATAACTTGGGACCACTGTTCAGCCGTGCAATCTTTGTGTGCTTATGCAAACTGTAATCGAGACTTCTTATGGCGAGCAGTAAGCCTAGGCTTCTTTCTGGGCTTGCAACCCTTTAGACCAGCCTTTCTAAGCCTTTTTTGGGTGGTGGAACCCGCGATATTGCCACCATGTTCAATTAGCATCTCAGCCTTTATTTGCGGTGCAATCTTGTAACGATGTGATTTGCTTTTTTTTACCATGGGTCTGTCCTCCCTCTCAGATGTCTTTCGTTTCCGTCCAGGGATCTTGTCATCTTTCACACTACCAGTGAGTCTCTTCTTCTTGAGGATTTCACTGACACTGCTTGAGTACAACCCACAAGAGCAGCAATTTCACGTTGTGTGTAGACTTCTTCGGATAATGCCGGCACTTTTCCTCGGTCTTCCAAACTGATTCTTCTCTTTGGACCCATTATTCCGTATCTCCCAATTTGTGACAGGCCAACAACCCTTCCTTGTAAGACTTGAAATTCATTTAGCGTATGCTATAAAATACTTTAAAAACAGAATATCTCTACAAATATAATGGGACATATCTCAACCTATCCAAAACATTCATTACTATAACCCTGAAGGCTGTTGGTGTACGATGTGCTTCTTGTCAGCCTATGTAAGCAGAAAGCAACATAAATCTTAACATGATCGATTCTTTTTGACAGCCAATGTATAATAATGGGAGTAAGACCTTCTCGCCAGGCTATTGAACATTCTCGAAGATCAAAAAAGAAATAGAGTCGTTTGGTAATGTACCTTCAACACAAAATTCATACGATAGTACTTGTACAAGAACCTCGGATCAAGCGATGGATCTAAAACAATTCGGTGTCCTTTTAGGTTTTTCAGCTTACAAGAAAGTAACAGCTAATATTGCAACTAAATCGAATCGTGTTAATATAAATAGAAATCTGGAAATCATTAAAATATTGTGCGATTCTGTAGATCGTTCGTCAAATACGCATAATGGCATAAATGGAATCTATTAGTTTCTCTAGCAATACCTACGACTCAAAGCTTAACCGGTTCGATCCAAGAGTTTTTTGATATCGATAGCAAAGTCGAACTAATAAAAGAGTGATCAATCAGATGACGTTCTATTTAAGGGATCAAGATAACATGAGTTTTGACGGTTGTAAAGCTCTTATAGACTTATGTATAATGTAAATTAATGGACAATGAAATTGAAAAAGAACAGCAGCTGAGAGAAATTTATTGCAATCCAAGAACTGGTTTCCAATCTGCTGAAAGACTTTACCAGAAGGCATTAGAAGGTGGTCTGAATGTTACTAGAAAGGAGGTTAAAGAGTGGTTAAAATCACAGGATACCTATACCAGATATAAACCAATCATTAGAAAACATAAATTCAGGCAAATGATTGTTTATTATCTCGGAGAACAATTACAGGTTGATTTAGTGGATATGGGTAAATATAAAGCCCAAAATAAGGGCTACTAGTGGACTCTGACAGCTGTTGAAATACTTTCTAGATACGCCGTTGCTAAACCAGTTTATAGAAAAGACACAAGTAACATGACAAAAGCTGTATCAGAGTTATTAAAACAATTTAAGGAGTGGTTTAATGAATATCCGGATTTGGTACAATTTGATGATGGTAAAAAATTTTATAACGTTGGAGTGAAATCATTATTGGAAAAACATGGTATTACATACTTTTCAACAAAATCCAATAAAAAGGCTGCTACTGTAGAACGATTCAATCGAACACTCAAAACAGCCATGTGGAAGTATTTCTACACCAAAGCAACGTATAAATGGAATGATGTTTCAAACGATCTTGTATATAACTATAATAATATTAAACATTCAGCCATACTGATGAAACCAAAGTATGTCAATAAATCTAAATGGAATGCACTTTTCGGTCATAGATTAGCAGAATATCCTCTACTTAAATACAAACTCGGTGATACTGTCAGAATCTCAAAATATAAATCAACACTCAAGAAGGGATATGAAGCAAACTTCACGGAAGAATTATTTAGAATAGTTAAGGTTATACGAGGTGATCCAAATGTTTACGAATTAGAGGATTTAGAAGGTGAACCAATAATTGGAAAATTCTATGAACAGGAGCAATCCGGTGTTGATAAAAAGGATGATGTATATAAAATTGGGAAATATTAAAATGGAAGAAAGTAAAGAGTAAAAAGGTGATTCTTGTTTAGTGGTTGGGTTATGAAAGTAAACATAATAGCTGGATTCCTGAAAGTGATATACAAAATCTGGCTTAATTAATAAAATGGCGGAAGGCTTTGATGAATTCGAAACGGAGGATATGTCTAAAAAATATCCTGAATATGATACGATGAGATATTTTAATTTAGAAGATCAAGTTGATAGTTTAGGAAACAAACTTCTGGACATGGACGATAGGAGAGAAACTAATT
This sequence comes from Heliopora coerulea, assembly GCA_030142905.1. Taxonomy (NCBI): domain Eukaryota; kingdom Metazoa; phylum Cnidaria; class Anthozoa; order Scleralcyonacea; family Helioporidae; genus Heliopora; species Heliopora coerulea. Next base: position 57,796 of record JASJOG010000408.1, read on the forward strand.
TAGATGAATATAAGGAGACCAATGATCGTTTAAACTATGCTGAGTCTGTTTTGGAAAATAGAACCAAAAATTATAACAAATTAAAAAATACACAGTGGATAGTAGACGAAGATAGAAACTATAAGGAGACAAATGAAAATGTAAGCGACACGGATAATATAAAAATAATAAAAAATACCGGGTCCAAAACTAAAATTGAACTGTATTCCAAAAATGTTTTTAGAAAGAACGGTGAACTACGTGAAGACAAGGTTAAGAGGAGAATTCAAAAAGATTATGTTGAGTCAACACAATCTTATATCTCACACGTTAAAAGCAATGACAAAATTAAACCGTTATTAATAACGAAGAAGGACTGAAACTTTTAGAAAACATTAGCTATAAACAAACTGGGGCAGTTAAAAAGGGAGGATTTAAGATAGTCCTCGAGTTCAAAAACAAACCTATAATAGAATTAAATAAGAGCAGAAAAGGTTATCCTTTTAGTAGATTAAATACGAAAAGCCCGAGTATAAAGAGTATCATTAATTGACAGTCGAAATACTAAATAAAACTCAAAAAACAGTAAATAAGGTTAGCGAACATACTAATAAGCCTGAACGAAGTTGTTCAAGAAGTTATTGAAAAAACGGAACTGCCAAAAGAATATGCTATTATGAGCGATGAACAAATCACAGAAATGGTTTTAGAGAAGTCTAAGATATATAAACCAGTAAAAGACTACAAGGGTGATAGAAGAGACGACTTTAGAAAAGAGTTAGAAAATTTTAAATTCGGCGAAGATAGTCTAGATGAGAATATATCATTGCCTGATATACCAGAAGTTCTAAATAATGAATTAGCAATTGAATCAGTAGAGAATATCGATGATAGACTACGTGAGCAAGCTTCTGAAGTCAACAAGTTGGTTATTAGTGACCAAGAATTGCGTGAATTAAGAGGTGTTTTTAATCCTGCTGGAGACGCTGAAACAAAAATAGACAGTTTGGATAAGATGGCAAATTCGTATCGTTTGAAAGCATTAAGAGAGACTGATGAAAGAAAAGAAAATCTTTATAAAATAGTGTCAGAAACAGCTGAATTAAAATCGGACTTTATACGATTGACTGAAACAAATGATGAACCCCGTTATTTAGAATCACAGAATATTATCAGAGAAACGGTTGATGAGAATAAAAGTATAAAAGATTTATCAAGACTAGAACGCCTCAAAAATTGGGTGAAAGAGAACATAGTGTCAGTATCAGCTTTAGCAATCTCAGTAGCTGGGATTGTAACCATAATTATTGTTGGTAGTCGAAATGCTATAAAGAAAGGTGCCAAAACAACTGGTAAACTTGCAAAAGCTGTATATAATCTCGGTAAAAGATTATCACCATGGTTAATTCCAATATTTAATATGCTAGCGACAGTTCTATCGTGGGGTGATAAAGGATTATCATGGCTTGCGAGTAATTTATGGGTATTAGCATTAGCGTTAGCTTGGTTTGTATACGATCAGTATAAGCAGCAAAGAAAATAGAATGTATGCTATTATATATAAATCAAAGGATTAATAATATGTTAAAACGTTTGAGAAGTATAGTTATTTGCTGTCGAAAGAGAAATGAAGAAATGGACTCATGTTTGGAAGATCTCAATCGTTATTTAGATTTATTGAGTAAAAAAGAGGTCTACAAAACCGATAAAACTGATTCGTTAAAGACCTTATGAAAGACTTGTTTGAATAACTTGTGAATAAAATTTGAGTTATTACATAATGAGTGAAGAAAAACAGGATTCACCAAAGATAACTGCACTTGTTAAAGAAAAACACCCGGGTAGGGTCTAAGCTGGTAAACGACTTGCTATCATATCGAAACAAGCCAAAGAACGAAAGATGAGAGAACGATTGAAACTTGAGGAAGGACAAAACGATAGGGAACAGTTAAATTATACCTATATATTCGGTATTTCTGGATTGATTGGGTTACTTATCGGTCTTTATTATACCAGAAAGCTATTCTTTTTAGAGAATAAGGAGCATAAGAGTGAGATCGTAGAATCAGTTATACAACCAATAAGAGTAAACAAATTAGACTCGTTTGATTAAATAAAATATACATTAATATATATACAATGAGTGTTGACAGAAAAGAATTAATAAATGAAGTACATGATGCAGCCCTTGTAACAGGTGGAGGAGTTGGTATAAGCATGGCTTCGAAGAAAATAGCTAATATGCCACTTTCAACTCCCAAATCTCTAAAAGGAGCAGCTAAACTGGCTCTCGCAGTTGGATTATCAACAATGGCAGTAAAATGGGCTCAAGGTAAGAAATATCTACCAGATAGATGGTAAGATTAGTGGTAGGTGGGCTCTTTAACGCAGTAGCATTTGCAGGATCGTGTTTTTTATTTTCTAAATTGAATCACACAGTATATGAATCTAAATTAAAAAGACACAACATGGTTATTGAAAAAATGCAAAAAGCAAAGGAACAGTGGTATGAAAATGGATAGAATAAATTAGAAGAGACCAATAATGATATAGAACAAACGAACAAAGCTCTGGATGAATTAAAACGTGTTCAAACAATACAATATAATGGAATGCAATTCAACAGAGAGCCAAGATTATCCGATTTCTATAAACCATCAAATGAGATGAAAGAATGGCAGAAGTTAATTATTGGGGCACTTGGTTTGGGCGGTGGTTATTTAATACATAAACTGGTTTAAACGCAGTAGTAAATCGATATAAAGCAATATCATTATTATCTAAATAAAAAATATAAATGAATAATTTAGAAAAGCAGATTTTGGACATGTTAGATAATGGCTATAGTATTGATGAGATTGAAGAACATTTGTCAGAAACACCAAAAAAGTTAGAACCTGTTATGAAAGACTATAACATGTATTATTGCTACTATTGTTGTCAAGAAATGATTTTACAAGAAGAGGGGAATTGTTGTGGTGAATAATGAGGCCTGGTTGGTGGATATCGCTTTCTGGAAAATTTTATGCCAAACAAATGGATGAACAAGAAGAGTGAACATAAACGCTATAAATGGTTTGGGAAGGTTTGCAAAAAATATGTTAACCAGCAATTTATTCACCCGATAGTCAACGATTTTGTGATTGTGGTTGTCAAACTAAAAAGACATTAATTAATCAATAAAAATGTTTCAAGATATGATTGTTATATAATTCGATTGTGCTCCTGAAGAAATATAATACTGTTAAACAAACCGAATGATATTGCAGAAGGTACGAAAACAAAAGACAGATTCCACAATAACTTATTCGTTATTATTGAGCCAAAATTAGGTTGGGATATAAATTGTGAATGCCCTAATTATTCAGAGTGGAAAAGATTAAGTATATAGTATCTATACTACCAGAGAACAACAACTATTTTTTAATTCCCTCATTGGGAAGTCGTCGAATGGATTAAATCGTTTGGTTCACTTTTTTTATTACATCAATCAACAATATTTTATAATGTTGTGGATTATGAAAGAGTTTTTTTAATTTTATGTATAATAATCAATTGGTAAATGGATTTTTTGTTTTCTACTTAAAGGAATTTCGAACGCATCTTTAAAATTCGTGAAAAAATATCGCTTACATATATATAGTAAAAATCGAATAAAATATAAGTTATTATAGTTGGTACTAAAAAAAGTAAAACAAGCACGATTTAATCCATTTTGTGATTTCCCGAAAAATACCAAATCTAGGAGCCAGGAGGCTGGCCCTAACATTCTATTATTTAAGAAAGTTAAAAGCGATCTATTTGAGAGTCTACCCGGTGGTCAGTTCGTATCAGGCTGGCCATCAGTCTTAAGAAAGAATTTGAAGCTACATTTGCATAAGGCCGACAAAAATAACGTATATGAAGAAGAGATCAACTCTTTGAAGTATATTAATGAAGGGAATTATAATAAAATGATAGATAAGATAACCAAACCTGTTCCAAAGAAAAAGAAGGAACAGTGGAAGATTGATATTGAAGAAGACATTAGGAAATTGAATGAGACTGAGGATGATGTTTAAATAACAAAATTAATGAAAACATTCAAAGGATATGCTCAATCGTATAAAATAACAATTATAGACAACAAACACCCATTAATACAACTAAACAGCAGCAGATTCCAAAGTAATAAAAATTTAAAAACTATTCTAGAAACATTAAAAAGTATAAAATATACAGAAACTTTAAAGATAACACTTAGAAAGCAACTAAATTCAGATGAAACGATAGTCAAAACACCTTATTTTAATAGTAAATCTCAAACAATAATTAACAAAACTGAAATAAATAAATCAATAAATATATCCAGTCAACAGATTACAAACGGAATTTCGGTGTGGATATCACAATGCTCTGGTTGGTCCATTGAATCAGTTGATATCCATTACATAAATATAGTCAAATACAACCCCAAAAAGGATCAAGTTATGTTGATCTATCATTGGAATTAAAAAATCCGGTTAAGGGCCTTAAATATGAAAAACGAAGATGATGAATGTTTTAGATGGTGTAATATCAGACATCTCAATCCACAAAAAAGGATTCCCAAAGGATAAAAAAAATGTGATAATTAATATGTTGACAAATTAGATTATAACAAAATGGAATTTCCAGTATGCATAAAAGATTATCCAAAAATAGAAAAGCAGAATAGTATTAACATAAATGTTTTCGGTCATGAAAATAAACAACCATTCCCAGTATACATATTAGAAGAAAAAAATAATGATTTTATGAAGTTATTACTAATTACCAATGAAAATATACAATATTATGTATATATCAAAACTTTTAACAAATTTATGTATAACTAAACCAAACATAGAAAAGAAAAGCATTTTTGTATGTACTGCTTCCAGTGTTTCAGTTGGAAGAAGTTGAATATTGCCAAAAAACTAAAAAAGAACAATTTAATAAAGAAATTATGACTGCCGAAGATGAAGAAAATTTCAAGAATGAAAATAAGTGCCATATATACAATGAAGAATATACCAAAAAATTGATCCATCAAAATGTGATTGTGGTAAGAAAAGCCATATTAGTAAAAGATACGTTGGTGAACAAAAAGTTTGGGTATATCCTACATACGAAGTATATAGCAATCTTGGTAAAAATGTAAAAAAGAATAAATATTAGAAAGTTGACTGAAGAAGAGATAAAATCAAAAAATAGTGGTATTAAAGTAAGAGATCGCTGTCATATAACAGGAATATATAGAGGTTCAGCCCATCAAAAATGTAGTAGAAGCTTTAGACTAACTGATAAGATCCCTGTGATATTTCATAGTCTTCGAGGATATGATAGTCATTTTATCATGCAAGAAATAGGAAAATTTAAACAGGACGTTAATGTTATTCCAAACAATATGGAAAAATACATGGCTTTTATGCTTGGAATGAACTAAAGTTTGGAGAGGTTAGTTGACAATCTTCCAGAAGAATAATCTAAATATACTAGAGAAGAGTTTAAAAATAATAAATTTAAATTAATGACATCTAAAGGAGTTTATCCTTATGATTATATGGATAGTTTTGACAAATTTAACGAATTTCTGCCCAAAAAAGAAGAATTTTATAGTATAATTAATGACGAACTTATATCAGAGGAAATTATAAACGTGCTAAAAAAGTGTGGAACACTTTCAATTTAGAAAACATGGGACAGTATCATGATTTATAGTTAAAATCTGACATCCGCCTACGAGCTGATGTTTTTGAAAATTTTAGAAGGACTTGTGTGGAGTATTATAAATTAGATCCATGCCATTTTTTCACATCCCAAGGGCTTTTATGGGGTGCTTTGTTAAAAATGACCAGCATAGAATCATAATTCATGACTGATATTAATATGTCTTAATTTGTTAAAAAAGGTATGAGAGGTGGAACAAATTATATAGCCAATCGATATGGAAAAGCAAATAATAAATACATGAAATCATACGATAAGAATAAGCCATCAAAATATATTATGTACTTAGATGCCATTAACTTATATGGTTGGGCTATGAGTCAATGTTTACCAACAGGTGGTTTTCGATGGATGACAGAAAAAGAAATTAATAAAATAGACTTGCCAAAATCTAGTAAAGATAGTGATAAAGGATTAACATCAGAAGTTGACTTAGAATATCCACAAAAATTGCATGATTTACACAATGACTACCAATTAGCTGCTGAAAAGTTGATGGTTAAAGATAGTCTGTTTTCCAACTATTGCAAAAACCTTCAAGAAAAATACCATGTATGAATAGGACAGGTTTAAAAATTAATACCAGCATTAAACAATAAAAAACCTTGACCAGCCGACAACTTCAAAAAATATAAGAGAAAGCAAATTCCGAAAAAGAAGGCCATCTTTTAACTTAAGATTTAAGTTAACGAAAGAAGAAAACTGTGAAATGGTGATATTTCGATTTTATTGGTCTGAAAATGATTTTGCAATAAAATCGAAATATCACCATTTCATAGTTTTCATCTTTCGTTAACTTAAATCTTAAGTTAAAAGATGGCCTTCTTTTTCGGAATTTGCTTTCTCTTAAACAATAAAGAAAAGTATGTTCTTCGTTATAGAAATCTACAATTATATACTGATCTTGGGTTGAAAGTAACAAAAGTTTATCGCGTTTTAGAATTCAATCAGTCTCCATGGTTAAAATAGTATATTGATTTCAATACAGAAAAGAGAAAAATTGAAAAAAATGCTTTTGAGAAGGACTTTTTCAAACTTATAAATAACAGTGCATTCGGTAAGACTATGAAGAACCTAAGAAAAAGAGATTGTGTTAAGTTGCTTACAGATGGAAATAAATAAGTAGAATTGGCTGCTAAACCAGCATTTGTTAGTAGTAAGGTTTTTAATAAGAATATGGTAGCCATTCATAAGATTAAGGAAACACTAACTTTAAACAGACCGGCATATATACGAATGTGTATCCTTGATCTTTCTGAAACATTAATGTATGATTTCCATTATAATTATATCAAAAAGAAGTATGGAAATAATGCTAAACTGCTTTTCACAGATACTGATTCTCTAACCTACGAAATAGAAGCTGAAGATGTATATAAGGACTTTTGGAATGATAAAGATAAATTTGACATATCCAGAATGTTCTCCATATTTTGATAAATCAAATAAGAAAGTATTTGGTAAGCTCAAAGATGAAGCTTCAGGCTTGCCTATTGGTGAGTTTTTACGGTTAAGATCAAAAATGTATTCCTATATGAAAGGCAATGAAAAAGGTGGAAAGATTGCAAAGAGCATTGAAAAGAACGTTATCAAGAAAAATATCAAACACCAAAACTATAAAGATATATTATTCAACAACAAACAATTATATCATAAAACGAAAACCATCCGAAGTGAAAATCATCAAATAGGAAGTTATGAGATTAATAAGGTATCGCTGAGCTGTTTTGATCATAAAAGATATATATTAAATGATGGTGTAAGTAGTTATGCATTTGGTCATAAAAATATTGAATAAAAGTTATTAGTTTTATTATATTAGATCATCTTATGATATCATGAGTAGGTATTAAAAGATATTTGAAACTATGGTTGTTTAAGTCGACCCATAATATATTCTTAAAATGTGGTGATTTTTTGATGAATTATAAGTAATGGGAAAATGCGCTGGTATTCCCCCAGTTATACAAAAAATTTGCTGACTAATGAAAAAATTCGTTGGTATATATTTTATGGGAAAATTGCGCTGGTATCCTCAGTTGGTGACTTTTTATGGAAAAATTCGATTTTGTAGGAAATTTTGCCAACTGGTATCCCCGTGTCCGATACTACGGCAATGTATTTGGCTTAAACTCGACGTTCGAGATATTTATCCGTCATAGAACACAATTAAAAGAGGTTTCCTTCAAGAAATGTTAAGCGACATGATTTGTTTTTACTTTGAGAAGTAAAAATACATGTTTTTCAGGTTTGTCTTCCTTCTTGGATTAATTGTTGTCAGGGATTGTATATGAAATTCCAGCTATTTCAAGTATTGTATATTTCCCGTCAGCTTTTCTAAAGCTCTTTTGGTTAGGTAGGTTTCATCGGAGGATAAAACTCTCGAAAGAACAAAGAAAACCGACCTAATCGTATTTTAAGGGGGCCGACAATGACATAAACTCTTTGACTTTGGTGTCGTTCTGTCCGTTCATACGGAGATCAACCTGAGACCGATCTGAGATCGATCTCAGTTCGCTTCGTGAAGATGTTCACACTTGAAATGTACTCATTTGGATCGATCAGAGCTCGCGTTCAAGTGTTCTCTCTCAGACCTTTTCCAAGTTCGATCTGAGATCGATCTAACTTGCTAGTGTGAACGGGCCCTTTGAATATCGGTTTACCAAGAGACGGTTCTACGCTTGAAAATATGATGGTGCTTATTTTCCTTGTACATATCCATTAACTTTGCCTGGCACATATACATTAACTCTTTCGAGGTGGGAGCTCTCCCTTTCACGAGTGAAATCGTGTGGCGTTAGCCAGAGTAAAATGATTCAAGTCTCAAGTCTGGTTTCCATATCCTTGTAATTTTGTAATTCATGTCGACGATTATCACCGATCAAGTCTCACAACAATTACGAGTTAATGGAAACGCGAACCGTAATTGGTGTAATTCGGTCGGCAATCAATCGGCGATTATTGTAGATGAATCAGATTTAACGTCTATAGCAATTACAACAGTTGCCGACAAATCAGCATTTAATTCAAAAGTTCATCGCCGATCTTCTGCAACAGAAAAGTGCCACATGATGCTAAATAGCGAATGAACGTCAAAAGATATTGTTCACTTCTGGTGTTTACTGGACCCCAACTACAGTAAATATTTTATATATTACATAAAGATGGGTCGAACGCAGAGTTTAACTGACGAGCGGTTTATGGATGTTGCTCGGGTGTACCCAGCCACCTTCCAAAGATCGTCGGTTGTATTTTGCGACGAAAACCCAAGCATTTTATTTTTCCTTTCCGTTAATTTTTTACGAATCTTTTCTAAGGCATGATGTAATACCTTCTGGTATCGTAGTTGTGAGGAATATTATATGACAGCGTGTAATGTTCGAAGCCAAATTGTGGCTCTTGCCCAAGTCTAATATTTTTCCCAAACCACCCACTAGCTCGGCTTCAACATAAATTGGCGATCACTAACGGAGACGTCCTGAATAGTAGGAGGAAATCGGCGTCTAAATTACAACTGTTACAACTTCATGGAAACACAATTGTTGTACTGGAATCGGCATTAATCGCCGATTGAACTACAATAACAACAACTATATGAAAACCAGGCTTTATGCGGTCGGAAAGAGTTAATTAGGCCATGTTTTATCTTTCGCGTCAGTCCAGGAGTTGCGTGACACATAATTGCAGTATGAGCCATCAAATAAACGCCTCCAATACACAAATGAAGTTGCAGGACGCAAAAAAAGTCCAAGTCGCTTGACTTCGGTGTACATTTCCAATGAACAGGGTTTTAAATGTTTACTAGTTGGTAAAAAGAAGCTACTTTTGAAGATTAATTTCATTCGGTATTTTTAATTTTATCGACTAATTGCATGATCTTAGTGTACTTCTAAACATGGGCGTTTTTTCGGACGGTTCGAACTATTCAGGTGCGAAAACATCAAGGATGTAGGAGTCCGTTATCACAAGCGCAGGTGTGAGTGAGTTGACAGATATTGTATGATGAAGTGAGTAAACCTGACTAACTCGGCAATGTACAGATCATAGCGGGTATATGAAATATACGAAAAAGTAATAGAATTGAGTTCAACATTTAATATATTATAGTTGATTCTAAAAACAACAATTATATTTTCACAGGATAATTATTTACATCCTCTGTTTATTTCAGTGGTAAAAATGTAAATTGATGCAGTTGATCTTTCGCTTGTACGCAAAGAAGAAAGACGATGATTCAAAAAGCTGGATCAAACGGTATTGAAACCTTTAAATAAAAAAAGAAAACAGGTAAAAGCTAGTGTCATGAAAGAACATGTTTAAAATCCTCTTTAATTTGAAATGGTATGACAAATTTGAATTAACTTTTAGTACCCTAGACCATTCATTAATTTAATTTTGTTAGAAGGTTAATGGTTAGAACGTCTTACCGGTCATCAGAAGGTTGCGGGTTCGATCCCCGTCTGGGGCTCAGAAATCGTTTTTCTGAGTATTGGGCTCGACGATCATTCATCTGTCATCTTAAGATATTTCCAAGCTCTCATATATCTAACATACAAACTTCAGGTAAATATTGATCAGATATTTTATTTACTAAATTTAATTGTATTCACTCCAGTTATCAGTGGGAATGCAAACATAAATACTAAGCCACAAGGTGTTCAATTTTCCTCTGCACTTCACTCTACTGGATTTTCCACTGATTACAGACTCAAATTAGATGTTAAAGAATCCGTTAGTTTAAAACTGCAAGGAATATTAAGAAACGTAAGAATTTAATGCCTGCAATAACATACTTTCTAAAAAGCTTTGGAGTATGATATCCGAACGTATGACTTCATTTGTTTCTGGATCACAAACGCGGTTGTACCAGTTTTTTGATGCACCAAACACAAACCAGATAAATTTTTGCTCGTAATCATGTAAATGTTTTTGAGCTTTAATGTTGTGAGTTTAAAAAGCGCTTTGGATCTGATTTGAGGAACACTCAGTCACTCATCATATGTCCGTGACTCAACACTACTTAATCCGTAGCTCTTTCCTGTCCATACTCAATATTTTAATTTTACTTTGGCAAACGGCAGACGATTTCACTCGTAAAGAGAACACGCCTCGGACAGGAAAAGGTGAAAGCGCAAGGTGTAAGATTATGGATAGAATACCGTGAAAAATGTCCCACATTCAGCGGGACGAGCCCACGTGCGGATGGACCAATGTGTATTGGACTCTGCTGCCGTGGACTGATTAGGGAGTTTAAGCAAACACTACGGCAAACACTACGGCAACGTGTTCCTACAATAGAAATTTTCATTCAAAATAAAAGAAATGAATAATTTGAAGTCCCAAGAGTATTTTCAACACTGTCCTACTTCTACACAGTACGTCGTCGAGGATATTTCTACGGTTCCACGACTAATTTAGCATTCGTGTCGCTAAACATGTTTGTGGAAGTTGATCGTCCTGGTTAGTGTAGTCTTGAGAAAGACTGTTGGTGGAAGTGACTGACGTTTCAATAGCCTTAGAGCCGGTCATCTTCTGAGTCAAAAGGAAAGTAAATGTCAGGTTCGCCTGTACTTGTATACAAATTTGTAATTTAGATTTAGAGTTGGGGTAAAGTCTACCTATTCATACTTTTTGGTGAAAATTTGAACCTGTATCCAGGAACAAAGTTAATAAAATCCGAAGATTTAACCCGAGTCTACGTTGTATCTTATTTATGGTTCAATGAACTAGATTTCTATTTTTCTCTCGAAACTCTTTTGCATTTAGAACTCGGAGCAAGCGTTTTAGAGAATGATTACTGCAATTGCTGGAAAACAGTACATATACATATTGTGCAACAGAGCTACGTGGAAATTTGTTTTCATATAGCCTAGTCAAAAGCAATTCTTCCAGGAACTATAATATTAACTTACAACACATTAACTGGTATTACTATATTAGCTTACATTACAAATCTTTCATTTCCAGAAGGGTAGCAAGCCATATGTTTTTTTTTTTCTTTCGGTAGAATTATGTGTAAATTAGCAAATGCTGGAAAATATCTCCTCTTAAAAACAATGCATGTGTTAGGATTAAATTCTTAGGATGGTAAACTTTAGACAACTAAGATGAATTGGTTACGAGATTCTGCATCTTTGCATACACAATATCGATGATGATATTATCTGACCTCTTTGATAACTATCATGAAATCAGATAACTAGCATAATTGTCATCCTAAAAAAACATAACAAGGAACAGCTGTAAAATTAAAAACGCACATCCCTCTTAGTCACTAAATAGAAACCAACCACTTCTTCGCCTAAACAATCTAATGTTTGGTTGACGTTTTAGGGTTTTTTCGAAAAGACCTCTCTCGTTTATCGTTCCAGTTTTTAGGATGCCTGATTTTGTACTTTATTCTGTTCCCAACTCGGTTCCGTAGCTGAATTACCAGTGAATGTAGCCATTATTACATCATTGAAAATTAGGGTTTCAGCGAAAGCTCTCGTGTTCAAAAGGTGCCTTATCTTTTGCTAGTAGATCATGAGGATGTAGTCATCTCCACTCCATCTGTTGAAATTAAAAGCACATTTTTGCCATAGCAGCAGCTACATGCGTACCCACTTCCAATGCTATTTAGAAGTGAGATGTATTACAAGTAAATGGAGCTTTTGTGAATTTACCAAATTGCGTTTTCGTGGAAGTTGTTAAGTCAAAAAGATTTGTAATTTTTTTCTCTTGGAGATTTAGTGAATAAATTTATCTCGTGTTTGTCGGTTAAGACTACAAGTATGTATTGTATATCAGTTCCTTAGATGCATAATCGTCGAATATAGCCTTTGTGAAATGTAAAAGAATACGTTAAGTAGAACCTTCTGTATCACAATAAAAAGTGATCGCTCGTCGCCAGATAATGAAAATTCAGTTATCTTCACATAATCACCCTAAGCTAATGGAAAGTCTTCGTAATTGTAAAAATCAACTGATCAGTGGCATAGCTAGCATTGAAAAAGTCAGCTATTTTCATGGTTAACCGGTAAGAGCCCTTCAAGAGGGAATTCTTGGACTAAAAGTTGGGCATGTTTAGCTCAAAGATATGAAGGTGCATTTATCTTTTATGAATCAGTCGAAGCTAAAAAAGACTTCGTAATTGTAGCAAGGAAACCGACTCCTCCAAATTGTGTTTTAACCAAAGCATGCCATAACAATGAATTCACATTCCGTAATCTGATAAAATTTTAGTTCCTGACAAAGTATTTGAGAGAAAATTTCTCCAGGTTATTCTCCTGTCCGTAGTCACGACTAGCTTAATTTGAATGTCTAATACGAGAAAAGACATTTACACTACCAGGTATTTGACTTAAAATTAATTATTGTCATGTATTGACCTAAACTTAGATCCCACTGTGAATTAAGAAATGATTTGGAATGAACGGCAATTATTTCCACGATATTGTAATTTTCGGATTTGGCTAGTTGGCATCCAGCGAAACATGAATTTAACAAACCTGAGATTCTTAGGCGTTGTGGGTTGTCATGACGGTGATAAAAGCATGGCGACGTTGACACGACAAACGGTCAGCTGAGGAAATAACATTGTCAATAATGTATTTTGAACTCTATTTTCTATCGTCAGCAACAGTCTTACTTTTGAAACGTTGCTCGGAGCAATTGTCTTTGTTTAGTTGTGTTCAACTGACGTAATGAGAGGAACGGGCTTACGTCAAGGTTAGCGCTTGTATAAAACTCGACGCGTTTTGGTTTTTCGATGTTGTTTTTCTTCAGGTCGTCGGAAAAAACTTGTTCGGTCATTTCTTCACCAATTATTTGTTCTCGGGAACAAATCGTCTTCTTGTCAACACTGTAAACATTTCCTGATAATTGAAGAATTATTACAGAAATTTAGGGAAAATATGAATAATTAAAAACCATTAATAATTTATTCAGAATATACGTAGAAAATTCATAACCATTTATTATGCTTGTAGTTAGGCATGTCGTTTGTCCCTCTCACTCTCTGGGATCAATCACTGACGATATCTGAATATATTATGTGGAATTCCTTATACTTAGACCTGAAGGTTTTATGATCGAAATAATTTTAATGAAAACACATATAGATACGCAGATACATACATTTATTAAAAATTTTAAAGAAAAACCAACGTTTCGGGGTTCAATCCTTCTATCAAAGCATCTTTCTACGAAGAGGTAGAGACTTTTTATAGCTAACATGTAATTACAGTATAATTACACAAAAATCTCTCACATCGAAATCATTGGGTATAATTGTATTAATTCAGTTTGTAAGCCCCAAATCCTTCCTTATTCGTTGGATTATTCTCATCATCCTTATATATAATCTTTACCAAATCATCTTGAATTCCCATATGTCCATTACTAAAATAACTCTGCATACAAATGTACTGTTATTGTTACTAAATCTCTTCCTCAGTGAAGTGATAAGTTTAAAAATTTACATAAAAAGTAAACTACTAAAAAGAAATCACGTTGATTAAGTCCTCTTGGAATAAATGAATCTCTGAATGAAAGTGTGCATACAAATGCTCACAGCGTATATCTCTCGATTTGCATATTATAGGATACATGTTTACACATACGTACAAATACACATACACATACATATAGTGGCATAAGAACAAATTTAATTTTGGAGGGCTGAAGTCAATACATACATGTATCCATATATATTGACTGGTATATATCAGGTATATAATTACCCTGGAAAAATAAGAAATTTTTAATGCACGTTTTTAGTCTTCTTAGAAAAGAAAGTGTATTGTGTACTGGCGACGTCATCGGTACTATAAGATAGATATAATGAAGTTTATTGACCTTATTGAACTTGCATTTTCCAACCGAAGAGGTGCTTATCATATCACAACCTTTGTTAATACCTGTAACCTTTGATATAACCGAGTAACTAATTTCGTAATGCTCTCCCCGTTTTAGCTAAGTAGATTCTTTCATAACACCTAGCCTATTTCTTGGGGACATCAGCCCATTATTTAAAATCATGAGGGGGTTGAAGAACCGTAACCTGGCCCCGCTTCCTGCGCCTATACATATACGTAAGCTCATACATATACATGAGATTTCACTGTATTAACAGTCAAATTATGGAACTGTCTTCCAGCTGATATTAAGAATATAAATGTTTTAAATTCATTTAAGTAAGTTCTTAAATCATAATAATCCTTTTTTAACATATTAAACAAGTAGCTTAGCTGCGAGTTTCCACTAATGTAGGTGAAAATTTATCAAATTAAACGTCTCAGGATCGTTGTGTAAAATTTTGAAAATACGGATGATGATATCTCTTATTTTGTTGATGAAAGGCGAAATATTAGGAGGGGCCACGGATGAGGAGGGGCTGGGGGGCTTTAGCCCCCCACTTTTTATCCTGAGAAAAATAATTTAATCTTCAGAGAACGGAATTTGCCACTAAAAAATCCTAGGGGTTAATAGATTGCATGTATAAACTGCTAATTTTAAAATTTACTGTTAAAATTAAAATTTAAATAAACTGCTAAATTTAAAAAAAGCATCGCAAAAATTTAAACAATCCCAAACTAACGGTGGTCAAAACCATTGTGCCCCTCCACACTTTTTGAAACCGCAAAAAAGTGTCTTTTTAAGCATGAAAAGTGCCCTTATTAAAAAGAAATGCCTCTTTATAACAAAGTGTAACGCATCAGTTTATGCCCTCTTATTTGGGTTTACAGATTAAAAGATACATAAGAATATGAAAAAACAAAACAAATTGAACAACATCAGTTTCGGTCTGTTAGTCTGGCCAAGAAACTAGAGCTTTTCCTGTTGAATCATGTATCCAAGAATCCCGAAGTAGCATCAGAAATTAATCAAACGATAGAATCGGTAAAGCCAGCGACATTGAACAAAGACATTTAAGTTGACGATTTTCAGCTTTACTTAAATACAAATCTTGGTTAGTGCTGAGAACCATACATATTGCGTTTGCATTTAATTATTTTGTATTATATACTACATTTATACCTGTTACATTTCACGATTTGTTTATCAAACCGAATATTATGATGGTTGTGATAATAATTGTTTGTTAATTAAAACATCTCTTAAAATGCAAGAAGTATTGTTTTAGTGCTTTAGCGATTTCATTTACGTGACCGTATGCCTCATAACTCCCTAAAAATTTTCGCGCGAATTGAAAGACATCCATTCATTCCCTTTAGGCCCTCCCCCCCCCACTTAAAAAGCCGCTCCGCGGCCCCTGATTAGGACTGAGTGAGTGTATGTTATCAGAGGGAATTCTACCGTACAGGTGGTTTTACAGACACTACAAGCTTTATCAAGTAAAACGGGCCGACGTTTCCGCAAAGAGGAATAATGTAGACAAAGTTTGTTTCACGTCATTCTAATAGTTCCACCACTCGTTTTCAGATATGAAAGTTTGTGCTACGTCACCAAATTCAATGCGTCAATGATCGGCAAAAGAAAACGTCTCATTTCCAAACTTGGAACCATCAGTCTCCTTGGTATCAGTAAACATAATTGTTCTGTTATTTATAAGGCCGTAACAAGGTTCGAAAAAGTAGGGGGAAAGGACAGCTGTGGATCTTTAGTTCCTTCGGGCTCTTCAGATTTTTGAGGAGCAAATTCGGTGGTATTCTGAAGTTGAATGGGTTGAAGGTGAACAACAAATCTGAAGGAACCATACACCAAATTACCGCCAAGAAATTTGGTGGCAGAAAGTAAATTGTTGCTCTCTTATGCCACAAGTAATATGTTTTCCATGTTCAAAACAAAAAGAAAAGCCATAAATCCATAAAAATCTTATTAAACCAATCAATAAACTGCACGAAAACGTGGTTTATTGCATCGCAATAATAAATGTATTCAATAAGATACGTAATATTGTACTTTACAAATAAACTAATTTTTGAAGATTTGGTCGCTGCCCATCGCCCCTCTCAACTGCTACGGGACTGATTTTATCCCTCACAAGGTTACTGTTTTTGTAAAGCATGGGCAGATAAAAACATTAGTTTGCCAACTTCTTTCCTTCAATGTCAGTTTTATCTTGCGCAGGCAGTTAGAAATACTAACTTACATTCTTTATTTCCTCTAACATTTCCTTTTCTTTAACATTTAAGAGCGAGTATTTACTTGGGTGTACTGTCTCATTTTCCCTTTTTCCGGTGTGATGATCGACATTAAAAATAGCACATGACTTTCCATCATTTACACCTCATTACTTAGTTTATTAGTGAAATTTTAATCATACTAGCCATTTCTACGTTACCTGACTGTTTCAACCTACTGCAATGTGTTGTTTCACGTTTCATTCCGGCAGAGGGCCTTCGCCCAAAACATCAGCAGCGTGTTTAACCCTTTCCTGTCCGAGACGTCCTCCCTTGACGAGTAAAGTCATTAGGCGTGAACCGGAGTAAAATTGTCTGGCGTTGCCTGAGTAAAATTAAAAAGTCAGTTACGGACGGGAAAGAGCCAGCAAGTACGGCAAAGGAATGTAGATTTATTTTAGGCATTTGAGTAGAATCACATTCCATTGATATTGTAATGAATTGCTAACGTTGTTACACCTTGGAAGCTTTTCTTAGCACCTTTGGTCTGTTAGAGTACATTTTAACGATTGAAGAAAGCATTGTACGTGCTATGAGTCAACGTACAGCCGTGAAATTGTGGAGATACTAGTGGAGATGCTCTCGACGATGTTCTGGATGGAAGTAGGGCAGCGTTGAAATTAATTGAAAATTCCTCGTGCTGGATCATCGTTCCCGTTGACATTGCCATAATGTTGGCCTAAACTCTCTTAGTCTCTCAGTCTCTAAACTCTCTTAGTCTCTCTTTAAAGTATTTAATTGCATTAGGCTCAAGCAAAACGAGCCTAATCAGTGCCATGTTCCTATATAGAACCGATATAACTAATCTTTTAGTGCCCACACTGTTGCAACGGAAAATATTTAATGAGTCAGTAACTAATTTCAATGTTTGTTGCGTTGAAAAATGAAAATGAAATAATAAAATAGAATATTGTTGATCAAGTAAGAGGCAACTAATCGGTGTTTTAAAAGCGCCTCTACACCCCTGCCAGTATACTGGAGTGATAGAACCAATTTTTCAGTCGCCGAACAATAAAATTGGAAAATGTTACTTAAGTGAATGAAATAGAAAAAAGAGGAAAAAAAAAACAAACTCAAAAAACTAATAATAATCCCCACCCCCAGTTTTTGTATGTTGGCGATGGATCAGTTATACACTCAACGTCTGTATTCACATATGGCGCAACTATAATTAGACCAAAAACCACAACCAGAGGACAATTTGAAAAAGTAAAGAATAAAACACAGACCGAAAATTGTCATCTTGTGACTTGATATTCAAGTTGGAATAAGAAACAGAGAAGTTGAAAAACGGAAATATTTCGGCTCTATTTCAGAGTCATCATCAGACCAAGATGTTTACAAAGCTTACTGCGTTATATATATATATATGTGTGTGTGTGTGTGTGTGTGTGTGTGTGTGTGTGTGTGTGTAATTACAAGGATGATGTCATCGGCTATTAACAACGAAATTAACATAGTCGGATATTAACAACATGTGAGATTGACAGCTAGACGAGAGAAAAGTCAGACAATTGTCGAGTGGCTGAGAGATATGGAAATGTCGGATCAGACGAAAAGTGAAAGTTCTTTGCTGGCCTTTAGGCCGCTGTTCATTCTCGGCTTGTTAAGTTTGATTAAGAGAGCTTCTAAAATAAGTAATAGTTTCGAATTACTGAATTTACAAGAATGAATTATCTTACAGTTATTAAAGATAAAATTATTGAGATATGATTGGGAAGGCGGAGAGGAGTTGTTGAGATTATCAAAGAAAGAATTGAGGTTAGCGAGATAGTGGGCATGTGGACAGTTGAGAAGATGTTGTGCTACAGCGCTGGTGTTGATGTTGTAACAGTGTTCTGAAAGGCGGGTTTTTAGACAGCGCTCTGTTTTGCCAATATATTTGTTATTACAACCAGGACAAGTGATTTCATAAATGACGTTGTTTCGAGAAAGGTCGGGTATTTTGTCTTTATTGGAAACGAAAAAGGCAGTTTTTTTGGTTTGATAAATAACAACAAAATTAACTTTAACTTTTAGGTTACGCCGTAGTTTTTTAATTAAGTTTCGAACAAGAAATTCACCTTGTTTACCAAGGTAGGGAAGTCTTAGCCCAATTTTGGGATCATTGTCATCAAAGGGCTTGTTGGAAGAGGTGGTGTTGCCGAAATGCTTGGCTTTGAGTTTTTTAATGAGCAAGTTTCTAACTTTGGCTGGAAAACCATTCCAAGACATAAAGGATTTGAGAGAATGAGTTTACCGGTTGAGTAACAAAGAGCTGCTGCATATTTTGAGGGCGCGGTAAAACAAGAGTTAATCCAAGTGACTTTGCGACTAAAGGGTTCAAAGCTGGAATAGTGGGTGTATTGGCCGCTGTGAGTATCTTTTCGATACACAGAGTCGATATATATACATAGAGCCGGAATATTACCGTTTTTCAACTTGTCTGTTTCTTGTTCCGACTTGAATATCAAGTCACAAGATGACAATTTTCGGTCTGTGTTTTATTCTTTGCAACTCTAATTGACAAGTGAACTTCAGGTTAGTGCGATAAAATAAAGATGGTTTGAGAGGCTGTCACGACAAGCTGCTTCCGGCTTTTTATGAAGTACGCTGGACCCTTTAGGGCAATTTCGTTCGAAATAATTTGATATCAAGGGCCCCTAACTCATTTCAGGTTTTTAAAAATCTCGATAAACTCCTTAAAATTTTCCGTTGCATTAAACGTACCAGTAGACGCTAGAACACTATTAATATTTTTCTTTGTCGTAAGTATAGGAAAAATTCAGAGAAGCCGAACCAACGTCAGCTTTAAGCCAGATACCTCCCCTTGGATGCGAAGGCCCCGAGGGATGTATTTGACCTAAAGCTGACTTTGGAGGACTTTATCCGTAATAAAACACAATTAACAGAGGTTTCACTCGAGAAATGTTAAGCGACATGATTCGTTTTTGTTTTGTGAAGTAAAAAAACATGTTTGCAGATTGTGTTCCATCTTGGATTAATTGTTGTCGGGGATTGTATATACAATCCCAGCTATTTCAGGTATTTTATACACAGTCCCCACCAGCTTTTCAAAAGCCCTTTTGCTTAGGTCAGTTTCATCGGAGGATAAAACTCTCGAAAGAACAAAGGAAACCTACCTAATCGTGTTTTAAGAGGGCTAATAATAACACTAACTCCTAGACTTCGAATCTCAGTTTACCGAGAGACGGTTCTAGTCCTGAAAATATGAGGGTGCTTATCTTCCTGGTCGGAAATGTTGGGGTTATTGCCCCCATATATCCTTGCACATATACATTAACTTTCCCTTGCACATATGCATTAAGTCTTTCGAGGAGGGAGCTCTCCCTTTGACAAGTGAAATCGTGTGGCGTTAGCCAGAGTAAAATAATCGAAGTCTTAAGCCTGGTTTCCATATAATTGTAATTGTTGTAATTCAGTCGGCGATTATCGCCGATCAAGTCTCACAACAATTACGACTTAATGGAAACGCGAGCCGTAATTGTTGTAATTCTGTCGGCAATCAATCGGCGACTATTGTAGAAGTTGAATCAGGTTTAACTTCTACACCAATTACAGCAGTCGACGAACAAATCAACATTTCATGGAAAAATTCGTAGCCGATGGTCTGCAACAGAAAAGGGCCACATGATGCTAAGTAACCAATGAACGTGAAAAGATATTGTTCACTTTACGTGTTTACTGGATCCCAGGCGAAGTAGATATTTTATATATTACATAAAGATGGGTCGAACGCAGAGTTTAACTGACGAGCCGTTTATGGATGTTGCTCGGATGTACCCAGCCACCTTCCATTGCGACCAAAAACCAACCATTTCAGTTTTCGTTTTCGTTGATTTTTTTGCGAATCCTTTCTAAGAGATGTTGTAATACATTCTGGTATTGTAGTTGTGAGGAATATTATACCACAGCGTGTACTGTTGGAAGCGAAATTGTGGCTCTCACCGAAGTCTAATTTTTTTCCCAAACCACCCACTAGCGCGGTTTCAACATAAATCGGCGATCACTAACGGAGACATCTCGAGTACTAGGGAGGAGATCGGTGGCTAAATTACAATAATTACAACTACATGGGAACAAAATTGTTGAAGTGGAATCGGCGTTAATCTCCGACTGAACTAAGATAAAAACAACTAATTCGAAAACAGGACTTATGCGGCCGAGAAGAGTTAACTAGGCCATATCGTATCATTAGCGTCAGTCCAAGAGTTGCGTGACACATAATTGCAGTGTGAACCATCAAATAAATACCTCCAATACACAAATGAAGTTGCAGGACGCAAAAAAAGTCCAAGTCGCTTGACTCAAGTGTACATTTCTTAAACACGGAGCGATCGCATAAGAAGAGGCTGAGTTTCTCAGCCTGTCAATTATGATTATGGAAAGGTCGCATGTTATTGGTCAATTGAGTTCAGACTAATTTCCGGTGGACGAATATCACGTTCAATTGAGGAGAATATAGGAGGTGAATTTGTTTGCAACGACGTTGCTGCCTGGATAGTATTTTGCGCCTGTTGGCCATTTGAACTGTTTTGACTGAGCCAACAATCCAAGAGCAATTCCATCACTTCAATATTTCCTGCCGGTTTTCCGTTGGACAGCAACTGATTCCTCACGGTTTTGATCTTTTTACGTACTTCTACCAAACACCCTTCCTCATCGCGTTTCACTTCCATTTTGAAGCCGTAGTAGACCTTGCTCTCTTTAATTGCACTTTTATTCTTCTGGTAGTAGGCTTTATTGCGATCATACCTGCTAAGCCTTGCAGAAAGCGGAGTTGTGCTTTGCGCAGAGCTGTTGAATGAGAGCAACCGAGCATATTTGCCACAAATGAATTTGAAAGTGGCGCCAGTTTTTGTTTATATTTATAATATTACAAGCTTCAAGAATGCGCCAAAAAGAATACAGATGGCTATGACACATCACGGACGTAATAAAATGTGAATCGTGCCCAAACACTGCGCCGGTAGGATGACTATAAGTGAATGAAGATGCGCAGGACGTCTCGAATGATTATCATACGACGTATAACAACCAGAACAATCAGTAAATGTGGCATGTTCAGCCATTTATTGCTTTATATATTGTTTAGCTGTATTTTAAAAACACGTTTTAAAAGTATTTCCATAAGCTTTAGGCTCTAGGACACGCTTTTGGAGCTCTACGCTATCCAGTTCAGTCACGCTTCAACGTGTCCGCCAGTTTGAAACATGCAACCGCCATACGAAGCCAGAAATGCGGGAGGAGCTTACTCTTTTATAGCGTCGCTCCGTGTTTAAGAACAAGATTTTAACTGTTTACTAGTTGGTAAAAAGGAGCTACTTTTGAAGATTAATTTCATTCGGTATTTTTAATTTTATCGACTAATTGCATAACCTTTGTTTACTTCAAAACGTGTTTTTTTCCCCGGGCGGTTGTAACTATACACGTGCGAAAATATCAAGGATGTAGGAGTTAGTTATCGCAAGCGCAGGTGTGGGTGAGTTGACAGATATTGTATGATGAAGTGAGTAAACCTGACTAACTCGGCAATGGACAGATCATAACGGGTATATGAAATATACGAAAAAATAATAGAAGTGATTTCAAAATTTATTATATTGTAATTGATTCTAAAAACAACTATTATATTTTCACAGGATAATTATTTACCCCAAACGATAATCCAAAATACTGGCTCAAAGAGTTTTGAAAACTCTAAATAAAAAGATCTGTAAAAGTTAGTGTGCTGAAGTACACGTTTAAAAGCCTCCTTAATTTCAAATGGTATGATAAATTCGAATTAACTTTTACTCCCCTAGGCCATTCATTAATTGAATGTCTATTCCATGTGCTCGAAATGTAATTTAGAAATCAGAGAAAAATATTGACTAAATATTTTGTTGACTACATTTAAATGTATTCACTCCAATTATCATTGGGAATGCAAACATAAGTACTAAGCCACCAGATGTTCAATTTTCCTCTGCACTTTGTCCTACTGGACTTTTCAACTAAGTATAGATGCAAATTAGATGTTAAAGAATCCGTTAGTTTAAAACTGGTAGGAATATTTCGATACGTAAGACCTTAATACCTGCACTAACATATTTTCTTAAAAGTTTTGTGGATATTTATTCCGAGCGTCATAATTTGTTTTATCTTTGTTTGTTTCTGGGCCGCAAACACGGTTGTGCCAGTATTTTGATGCAACACACACAAACCAGATCAATTTTCGAGCATATTCGCGAAAGCGATTTTGAGCTTTACGTTTGTGAGTTTAAACAGCGCATCAGATCTAACTCGAAGAATACTCAGTTCAATTAGCACATGTCGTGACTCAGTACTACTTCACCCGTAACCCTTTCCTGTCCATACTCGAAATTTTAATTTTACTTTGGCAAAAGGCAGACGAGTTCATTCGTCAAGGGGAGACGCATCAGACAGAAAAAGGTTAAACGACGTATTACGTTTGAGATCTCTTTGGGTGAAACCACTTAGTATGCGATTATGCATAGAAGACCGTGAAAAATGTCCCACATGCAGCGAGACTAGCCCACGAGTGGTTGGACCAATGTGGGCTGGACTCTGTTGCCGTGAAATGATTGGGGAGTTTAAGCAAACACCATTGCAACGTGTTCTTACAATAGAAATTTTTATTCAAAATAAAAGAAATGAATAATTTGTAGACCTGAGAGTATTTTCAACACTGTCTTACCTCTATACAGTACGTCGTCGAGGACATCTCAACAGTTCCACTACTCAAGTAATTTAGCATTCAAAGCGTAAAACGTTTCATTTTGCCAAACGTTAACTAATTGAGCTAAGCTGCTGAGAAAAGGTCGACAGACGTAAACAACTTTCATAGCTCATTACAACATCAGCAGTTTCATCGTAACTTAAACAATATAACTAAAAAAATTGAAGTTGATCTTGGTCAATTTATTTATCAATTTGGTGTTTTAAAACCAATAAAGTCGTATACGACCCTATTTGTAGTCTAACAGACTAGATAGATTTTACAATATCAAAAATGTTTTAAATATTTTGTAATTTAGATTTAGTGTTTGGATAAACTCTACCTATTCATACTTTTTGGTGAAAATTTGAACCTGTATGCAGGAACAAATTCAATAAAACCTGAAAATGTAACCCGAGTCTACGTTATCACTTTTAATTATGGTTCAATGAACTGGATTTCTATATTTTATCTCGAATCTCATTTGCATTTAGAACTCCGAACTAGCTTTTTAGAGAATGATTACTACAATTGCTAGAAAACGGTATACATATACATTATAACACAGAGCTACGTGGAAATTTGTTTTCATATAACCTAGTCAAAAGCAATTCTTATAGGAACAATAACATGAACTTAAAAGACACTAACTGGTATTACTATATTAGCTTGTATTACAGATTTTTCATTTCCAGAAGGGTAGCAAGCCATATGTTTGTTTTTTTCTTTGTTTGGGTAGAATTATGCGTAAATTAGCAAATACTGGAAAATATCTCCTCTTTAAAAACAATGTGTGAGTTAGGATTAAACTCTTACGATGGTAAACTTTAGACAACTAAGATAAATTGGTTATGAGATTCTGCATCTGTGCATACACAATATTGATGGCGACGAGATTCGGGCTGGTTTTGACAACAAATGGAAGTACATAGCATTTTGTCATTACGAAATAAGTGTAATCATGCTCATTATTCCAAAAACATGGTTAAATTACCTGTATTTTTCTAAATTGACTGTCCTCTTTGATAACTATCATGAAACCAGATAAGTAGCATAATTTTCAGCCTAAGAAGAGATAACAAGAAGCAGCTGTGAGATTAAAAACTCACTTCCAGTTTAGTCACGAAGCAGAAACCAACTACTTCTTAGCCTAAGCCACGCGATGTTTGGTTGACGTTTTAGGGTTTTCTTCAACCACACTCCTCTCGTTTATTGTTGTAGTTTCCACGGTATAGGATCTTTTACTTTATTCTATTCAGAACTTTGTTCCCTAAATGAATTACCAGTAAATATAGCAGTTACTACATTATTGATATTAGCCTTGCAGTGAAAGCTGTCGTTTTCAAAAGGTGCCTTATCTTTAGTTAGTAGATCATGAGGATGTAATCATCTCCTCTCGATCAGTTGATATTAAAGGTACATTTTTGTCATCGTGGCAGCCATTTGCGTACCCAGTTCCAACGCTATTTAGAAGTGAGATGTATTACAAGTAAATAGAGCTTTTGTGAATTTACTGAATAGGCTTTTGGTTGAAGTTCTTAGCTCGAAAAGATGTGTAATTTTTTTGCTAGTGGATTTTGAGAGTAAACTTATCTTGTCTTTGTCGGTAAAGATTACCATTAAATATTAAAAATTAAAATGGTTAGGTGTGCTACTATATGTTCTGCCATTCGAAAATCAGTTCCTTAGATTAATAATCATCCAATATAGTCTTTGTGAAATGTAAGAAAAGTAGAACCTTATGTATCAGAGTAAAAAGTGATCGCTTGTCACCAGATAATGAAAATTCAGTTATAATCACATAATCACCCTAAGCTAAAGGAAAGTCTTCGTAATTGTAAAAATCAACTGATGAGTGCCTTAGTTACCATTGAAAAAGTCAGCTATTTTCATGATTAATCGGCAAGAGCCCTTCCAATGGGAATTTCTGTGCTAAAAGTTGGGCATGTTTAGCTCAAAGATGTGGAGGTGCATTTATCTTTTATGAATCACTCGAAGCTAAAAAAGGAGACTTCGTAATTGTGACAAAGAAACGGGCGCCTACAAACTTTGTTTTAACCAAAGCATGCCATAACAATGAATTCACATTCCGTAATCTGATAAAATTTTTGTTCCTGATAAAGCTTTGGAGAAAAACTTTTTCCAGGTCATTCTCCCATCCTTAGTCACTACTACCTTCATTTGAATGTCTAATACGATAAAACACATTTACTCCACCAGGTATTTGACTTAAAATTACTTAATATCACGTATTGACCTAAAATTAGCTCCACTGTGAATTAAGAAAGGATTTGGAATTAACGGCAACTCTTTCAACCAAGTGGTAATTTTTCGATTTCGCCAGTTGGAATCCTGGGAAACGGGAATTAAACAAACGTGACATTCTTAGCCATTGTGGATTGCCATGACGGTGATAAAAGCACGTCGACGTTGACACTACAAACGCTTAGTTGCGGAAACATCATTGTCAATAATGTATTTTAAACTCTATTTTCTATCGTCAGCAACAGTCTGACATAAATTTCCGTAATCTGGTTTTCGCGACCATATGGTCTGTGGGAAGTGCCTTACCTCCTATTGGTGGATATTGCGCTGGTCAAACATAGTTATTCATACAACCCTTGAGTCGGAGTACTGCACAATATGGTCAATTGATAACGACCATCTGCTAAATAAGAGATTGAAAAGGGTATAAAAGCCTAAGAAGAGACTGAATACTTCATTCTAGACTTAAAAGAAGCAAGAGGACATTTTGAGCAGACTAGAAATGATAGCCACTTACATGAACTGCTCACTTGCTAACCTCCTGCTGTTGTTGACCGTGTGCACATGCCTCGCAATGTCAACATGGATAGAGGTCGATGACCATGAACGGATGATGAGCGAGAATAATGGCAGATTTAACGAAGTTGGAACAGCCAGAGACGAATTTAAAGACAAGATTCCATTCAGGCTCAACGACGTCAGTAAAGTCACAGGAAAACCCCGAGGATGTTGCGATTTGCCTAATTGTATCGGCCCCTGTTGATGTGAATGATCTGGTTAACTTGTTCATGTTTCTTTAACGTCGTATGCTTCTGAAAGTATGCATTAAAATATAACATTAGAGTAGAAGTTGCTCAGCACTTGTCTGCAAATCAATAAAACGACATAAATATCGACAGTTTACGTTTGTATGCATAAAAAGTCGTGGTATGTGAATTCAGGGTTTCTAACTGATGGGGATGATTTATTCGGAGCATTACATAACGTGGTATTTCGATTGTAGAAAATAGTCAAAATATTCAGACTTGTGGTTATCTATGCGAAGAAAATTCGTTAGGAGGCAGTGGAGTAGCCACGATGTACCTTAGGTGGGTCATCGACCGACATAGATGGGCCAAAACCGGAACACAAACAGCCGAAAGGCCAGTTAATTGGCCCTAACTGGGTATGATTTAGTTCTTATGACTAATTCCTTACTTATTACTCATTAGTCCCTTGTAATGAGTAATAATAAGTGCATGAATATAAATTATAAATATATTTCTTATGCAACGAAACACGTAATAGAGGAGAAATGACATCATGCCCCCCCAATCTGAATACACAAGTTTTGAGAGGTGTTTATGAGAAGTTGTAATTAAGGTGTTTTGTTGCGTTTTACGTTGTTAAGCACTACATTGGGAATCGTTACATAGTGCTTAAAATAACATGAGATGTCAGTGGTACTATGGTTGATGTTATTTTATATTGTATTATGTTAGGTTACATTGCGTGTATGACAAAAGGGTACAACATTTTATGTTACAATGATGATATTAAGGGTTAGCACTTCGTCTAAAACCACACCTTTTGTTGTTCATTACCACAAAATATACGATCATTAGCGCCCACCTGAAACCCATTAACGTAAAAATACATTCATTTTATTCAATCAACATTCACTAGCGTAGATACGCAACCATTTGCATCGAAGGGCATTTTATAACGCCAAAAGACAACCATTAACACCATTCTACTATACAATAAGGACAATAAAATTTTAATTACGCTAGAGAAATGTCTAGCCTAATTGAAATTTTATTATCCCTAATATATAGTAGAATGGTATTAATGGTCTTCTGTTGGGGCTATAGAATGCCTTTTGGTGCAAATGGTTGCGTATCTACGCTAGTGAATGTCGAATGAATAAAATGAATGTATTTTTGCGTTAATGAGTTTGAGGTTTGGATTACTGATAGTATATTTTCTGGTAATGAACAGGAGGTAATGAATAGGAGGTTAAAATTTGTTGTACTTTCTGATATAAAGTAGGGAAATGGTTTGGTCGACTTTCATATGACAGACTTCTCTCAGTCTGCGATGAGGATATTTTAAAAACAGAATCGCATGCTGAGTGGTTGAACTAAAAGAGCTCAAAAATAATCGGGCGCTAAAAGCTATAATTGTTTAAAAATACGATTAACAAACGTGTTACGGACGACCGTCAACATCAAAATGCTCACGACATAGTTAAACCATTTCAACGATAATTTCAAGCAAAAAACAAGATGTCTATATACAACAAGAACACGAAACTGTAGCTGAAAATTCAACCAAAACGCATCAGCTGAACTTCTTGGCGATTATCATGTAAAGAATGATTTATTCAGCTAGTTGTCTGCACCAATTCGAAACTCGTATCATTCAATGACTGGTTTCTCTTACACATCAGGGTCCGGTTGTTCGAACGGCGATTAGCTTAATTCAGGATTACCGAAAAAATAGTGTTTAACTTATGGATAACGCATGCGGCTGGGAAGAGTTGGAAGTTTCTTTAACAATTCTCGGGTATATACAAAAATGTTATGAGCTGTGAAATCAGATAATTCAACCAAAATGAAAGAAATCAATACAAGAGATTAACTGGTAGTCATGGATTAGTGTTAATCGAGCTCTGAACAACCGGCACTGCTAAATACAACTAACAGAATGCCTTTTGAAATGCTGTTCGGAGCAATTGTCTTTCTTTAGTTGCATTCAACTCACGCAATAAGAGAAACGGGCTATTGTTTATGTTTACGTCAAGGTAAGTGCTTGTATAAAACTCTACCTGTTTTCCTTTTTCGATATTGTTTTTTCTCGGGTCGTCCGAAAAAAGTTGTTTGGTTATTTCTTCACCAATTATTTATTCTCGGGAACAAGTCATCTTCTTGTCAGTGCCGTGAACGTTTTGTCAGTTCTTCGGAGTTTTACACGCTACGATAATTTAAGATTTATTACAGAAATTTAGGGAAAATATGAATAATTAAAAACCATTAATAATCTTTTAGGAATACACATAAGTATAGAACATGGGGGTACCAGCGCATTTTTTGCACAGACTTTGGAAACCGACTTACGGCCGAAAAAATTTACCCGCAATATGGTTTTCATTAAGTTTTGGAAAACACCTCATTTTTTACAAAGTTTGTTTAATAATGCACTGGTACCCCCATGAAGTTAAGCCATAATAAATTAAATTTTATAATGACCATAAGTATAACTGTCCATCCCAATGTCATGTAGATAACGTTTGTCATCAAAAGAGCTGAGTGATATTTTATTTATCTCATAACTTCCTTATTGATGATCTTGACTTATGAGTGTTTTCATTTTATGATACATTTGTTTTCTGTTGAATAGAACATCTTTATAATTATCATGTTTAATATCTTTCTTTATGACATTCTTTTTTATGCCTTTCGCTGTTTTACCACATTTATCAGTGTCTTTTATGTATGAGTACATCTTACTCCTCAAACCTATAAACTCATTGATTGGGATTCCTGATGCTTCATCTGTAAACTTTCCAATCACTTTTTTATTTGTTTTATCAAAATAAGGAGAATTTTCTGGATAATCAATATTATCAAATTTATCCTTATCACTCCAAAAAGCTTGATAAACATCTTGAGTTTTGATTTCATAAGTCAATGAGTCTGTGTCTGTGAATAATAATTTTGCTTTGCAATCATACTTTTGTTTAATGTAGTTATAATGAAAATCATACATTAATGACTTACTAAGATCTAAGATACACATACCCACATACGCCGGCCTATTGAGGGTTAGACTTTCTTTAATCTTATGAACAGCCACCAGTTTTTCATTAAAGATTTTACTAGTCACAAAAGTTAGTTTTGATGTTAATTTTATCAGTTTTTTCTCGTCTGTTACAAGTTTAACATCTACTCATTTTCGAAGGTTTTCCATAGTTTTACCAAACACTGAATTATTCATTAGTTTGAAGAAGTCTTTTTCAAGAGTTTTTAGCTTTAGTTCTTTTCTGAGTGTTGAAGTCTATGTATTGCTTTAACCAAGGGGATTGATTGAATTCTAATACTCTATGGACTTTCGTTACTTTCAATCCTAAATCGATGTATAGTTGTAAGCTTCTATAATTCAGAACATATTTTTCTTTATTGTTTAGGGTTGGAATTAATTTATGTACTTGACTGATGTTGATATTATATTTTTCTCTTATTGATTCACAATATGATGATAACATTTCTTTTGTCACTTTCATCTTTTCTGGTGCTAATGGGTAGTCATTATGAAGGTCATGTAATTCTTGTGGGTATTCTATATCAACTTCTAATATCACACCTTTTTTACTATCCTCTTTGTATTTAGCTTAGTGTATGTTGTTAATTTATTTTTCTGTTAACCATCTGAAACCACCAGTAGGTAAATATTTAGACTAAGCCCATCAATAAAGGTTATTAGCATCTAAATACATAATATACTTTGAGAGCGCCTTTTCGTCGTAATTTTTCATGTATTTATTATTTGGCTTACTCCACTACCATTACCCTTTTCTATGAACTGAAACATATCTATGTCAGTCATTAGTTCTAGTTTAATATCAATCGTTTTTAACATTGCATTCCAAGATAATCCAGAACTTGTGAAATAATGACATGGGTCTAGTTTATAATATTGCATACAAGTCTTTCTAAAGTTTTCGAATACATCAGCTAATAAAAGAATGTCTGACTTTAGATATAAGTCATGGTATTCTCCCATATTCTTTAATTTAAAAGTATTCCATACTTTATTTACATGCGCATATTGCTTATCAGATATATGTTCATCGTTTAATATGCTATAGAAGTCATCTTTACTTGGTAATTTTTTTTCACTGAACCTATTGAATGAATCCATGTAATGATAAGGATAGACATCTTTTTGTTTCATAAGATTTAGTTTTTCAGCATTTTTGATTTCTTCAGAGGTATATTTGAAAGCGTCATCTGGTAGATTGCTTACTAATTTGTCTAGACTTGAACTCATGAATTGAAAACTATGGATAAAAACCAAATGTTTTCCAAGCATGAAAGCCATGTATTTTTCCATATTATTTGGGATGATATTGATATCCATTTGTTTCTCTTTACCTTTTTAGTTCTTATATGTATGCTTATTAGCTATTTCACCAATCGTCTGCATTATAAAGTGAATATCATATGCTCTCAAATTGTGAAAAATAACATGTATTTTATCAGTCAACCTATAATTAATATTACTGTCTTGATGAGCTGATCCTCTATATTTTCCAGTTATCTGACAATGATCTCTTACACGAATATCTTTTTCAGAGTATTTTTTATTGCAAATATGACATTTATCAGAGTTCTTGAAATTTTGCTCATCGTCTTTTGTTAATATCATATCTTTATTACAATGTTTATATTTCATTTCTTTTGCACCATTTAACTTCTTCTAACATTTTTTCCATGAACTTATAAACAGCATTTTCTCCTCTATATATCTGAACTGGTTTACTGTATTTATCATCATAACGACAGACGACCTTAAAGTCATATCCAGTCTTATGCTTTTGATATGATTCAGCATATGATTTATCATTATTTGGTTTACATCCATGTACCTTTTCTGTGATAGCCTCAAAATCAGCATAGATTACAAATGGAGCTGCTAGTTCTTTTTGGTAGTTCTTGAAATATACCATATCTCCAGCATTAGGCATTTTTATAGACTGTGCACCATTGATTGTGATGCAGTTTTCTTTATGATAATTTAGGGCTTTTTCAGAGATGAAACACTGCAAACAGTACATACAAAAATGCTTTCTACATTTGTGTTTTGTTTGGTTGTACATAAACTTGTTTTTCTCCCTTTGTGATTGAAAGTAGATTTAAAATATCATCAAATTTCTCTTTTGATATATGAACTGGGTATGGGTCTCGTTTTTATATCCAAACACATTGATATTTATGTTATTCATTTTCTCTATTTTTTTGAAATCTTTTTGTCCCACTGGAAAACTGACATTAGTGTAATCTAGATTTTCGATGTATTTTTTGTCACATTTTTTGATTCTTTGAGGATCTTTTTCTTGTGGGTTCAAATGTCGAATATGACACTATCTGAAACATTCATTATCATTATTCTTAAGGTTAATCAATCCTTTGAAAGGGTTTCTAAGCTCTGGTGGAAGTTTTATATATAATGATCCATTTAAAGGCTTGTATTCTACTATGTTTATATAATGCTTATCAATTGATTCAACGGTCCATCCGGAACCTTCTGATAACCAAACATCAATTATATTTAATGTCTCTTGTTTCGATGTTTTTATACTTCCATTTATTTTATTTTTGCTTATTATTGTTTTTGCTTTACTGTTGTAATAGGTTGTTTTTAATGTTGTTTTAGACTCATTATTGCTGACGATGGTCTTTTTGAATGTTACTTTTAATGTTTCAATTGAGATCATAATTTATCATCTATTTTTTTCTCTATTATAGGGTCTTCATATATTTTAGGTTTGTTGATGACCTTTCATTTAAGACCTGTTCTTTTTGCGATTAGCTTTTTGATGGGTTTCTTGACCTCACTGATCACTTTAGGTCTTTTGACAGAATTCCTTTCAACGACCTTCCTTTTGATGATCTTCCTTTTGAGTCCTCTACGTTTTTCAATGGTTTAAGACATCTCAGCGTTGAGTTGAGATTGGAAATCAGCAATCTGTCTTCTTATGAAGTCAATCTTACTCGACATAAAATTTTCTATATACAATACTATATAGAATATAAATTATTCTTTTAAGCCAAAAACGCACTAAAATATTTTAACCACATTATAATATCTTCTTTTCAATGTTTTTATATGTTTTTTGCTTTTTAAGTGTTTGTTTTTACTTGCCATGTGATAAGCGTGATCACAAAAGTGACAATAATAAGGGTTTCTTTCCATGCATTCCTTAACATACCGTTTGTCTACTTGTTTTCTCTCTTCGTCTGTGAAATATTTCTTGGGTCTTCCGGGATCACATTTTGGTTTGTTACTTGTTTCAGTCATTATACTATTGTTATATAGAATAATGTTAAAGTGATATTTATTGGTCTTAATCTCAATAGTCATCGGAGTCTTAGCCATCGTATTAGACAATGCTATCTTTACAGTCTTTACATATGTCAATTTCGCGCCAATATGAATCTATGTAATCACTAGTAATCTCCAAGTATGATCTTCGTAACTCTGATGACTCCGATGATTCAGAAGAATCTGAAGTTTCTGTGATATCTGTAGAATCTTCTGACGGTTCTTCTTCTTTTGTACATGCTTTCTTATATGTTTTGTAATAGTTTTCCAATGCTTTGAAATAACTATTGACCGTTCTAGAACACATACCAATCCTTTCGCGTATGCCACTGAAGAGTCGCAATAATTTTCATAACACACTTCTACATTTTTATATAGTTTGTCCAGTTCATCCGCTTTTGGGTACGATGAGTCATGTAACCGTTTGTAATTTTCTGATACACTATTTCTACAAGATGACATTTTTTATATATACCATATATGCAGAAAATTATTTTTTAGGTTATTATTCTGAAGAATACGATGCGGGTGTGTAATATGAATCTGGACTATCTGCCACATTTTTATTTTCCATTTTATTGAAAGCGTTTATATATTCTTTACAATCGTCATTCAAATTATCATAGATAAGATATTTGTTATCATCACTTAATCCATATTCGTGGAGTGTATAAAATCTTTCAAGAGCTTTCATTCCTTGCACCACTTTTTCATAAAGTTCATCCAGTCTTTGTGTATTAGGATGTGAAGAGTCATGTAACTTGTCGTACACCATTTTCTATATACCATATACACAGAAAATCATTTTTTAAGTGTTCTTTTCCATTTCAAATGATACCTGCACTTGCAGTTTTTGTCCCACCCTAGAAGCGGATAAACTCTACCGAAAAGTCTGTCATTGAATATTTTTCTGGTATTACTGTGTACCAGGTCTTTTGGTTTCTTTATTAATAGTGCATTGATGCGACTGGAAAGTCTTATTATGTAGTAGTCATCTCAAGAGGAATATCAAAGTCCAGCAAAATATCTTTACGAAAGCCATCGAGTCGGACACATAAGTAAAATCACAATATTTAATAAAGTTCTAACGTTTCGTTGTATCATCACAACATCATCAGAGAATAATTTACATAACTGCCTAAAGCCTAAGTATATAGTTACGGGGTGTAATAATATTGATGCATTAACCTATCAGAGGACGTACTAAAGTTACACCCTGTAACTATATACTTAGGCTTTAGGCAGTTATGTAAATTATTCTCTGATGTTGTGAAGATACAACGAAACGTTAGAACTTTATTAAATATTATGATTTTACTTCTGTGTCCGACTCGATGGCTTTCGTAAAGATATTTTGCTGGGCTTTGATATTCCTCTTGAGATTACGTTTTCCGCCTGGTCAATCCATAGCTGATGTAATAGTCATATCTGGATATGTTTCTCTTTATCAATCCGTGTTTTGTCATTATATCAACAACTTTAAGGAAGTCTTCAAAAACATACGAAGATGGCTGTGATGAACGTATTTCTCCAACCTGCTTCTTATATTTCGACTTCTGATATGTATGGGCTTCTTTCTATGCAACCATATGTTTTTGGTCCATTTACTGACCATCACACTGTCACCAACTATGCCACATACATCGCATATGTAAATACCATCTATTATCTTTAGCTCTATTTCCCATTTGCAGCAATAGATTTCACCATATTTACCATACTCATCCTTTTTACCATTTTCTCCATTATTATAAATAGCAGGTAAATCATCTATATTTTCAACTATTTTTTCGAATTTAAACCCATGACACAGAGCTTCTAATGCATCCATTAGTTTTGTATACTAATATACATCACATTTTAGACATATCTGCTCAATATATATCCTGTTCCAATACCAATAGAACAAATAGTGATATACTGATATTCTTTCATTTCTTTGCTTGGGTGGTAAAAATCACTTAATTGCCGTTCTCTGTTGAATGTTTTACCATTATATTGTATTGTTTGGACCCGTCTGAGATTGTCGAGTGCTTTGTTTGTCCTCTCAAGGTCTTCATTAGCATCTGATAATTCTTGCCTTAACTGTTGGATTCTATCACGTTGCTTGACTTCATTTTCATAGAACATCTCTTTGGATACAGCTAATTCCTCTAGTGCTTTATTATGTCTTTTCATTTCAGCCTCATAACCATTTTTATCAAGCATCTTAATGAGATAACCACTTCCAGCAAATGCAAGACCAGCAAATGCTGTTTGTAACATACCTCCTATAATACTAGCCATTATTATCTGAATATAATAACATATATTTACTTCTTATTAAAGGGATCAACTGGTAAATACTTTTTGTCCTGAGCACACTTAACCAGCATTGTGCTAGCCGCAACTCCAACTGCTAACTTTGCTGTGTCCTTTAAAGTGGTAGAGTCTGTAAACTTTTCACCCAGGAGCTTCTTGGATGCCATTGATAAACCTACAACACCTGCGGTTACCAGAGAAGCATCATAGACTTCATTCAACAGTTCTTTCTTATTGGCTGTACTCATTTGTTATATAATATATATTTTATTCACACCCTAACTCATATATTATTGTATCATATTACCTCACATCATTCATTCTGCACTGAAGATGGCATCTTGA
Source organism: Heliopora coerulea (assembly GCA_030142905.1). Classification (NCBI taxonomy): domain Eukaryota; kingdom Metazoa; phylum Cnidaria; class Anthozoa; order Scleralcyonacea; family Helioporidae; genus Heliopora; species Heliopora coerulea. Next base: position 93,349 of record JASJOG010000408.1, read on the forward strand.
AGTTGTCGAAACATGTATGCTTTCAAAAAAATATATCGTTTTCTTTAAATGTGTATTGACTTGGTTGCTACTGAGAAATTATTTGTATTTATATTATCAATCATTTTAGCCAAACTACAAGTAACTTTTATGTATTGTAACCCATTATTTATATTGACTGAGTTACCGTTTTTTGTTTTTGTATTAGAGTTTATTGCTTGGTTTTTGGTAAATCCTAACATGGGCCCTATAGTTTTCATATTTATTGCATTGTCACTCGTAATAGAGCACGTTCCATCATATTCATCACTCACCAAAGTAACGCTACCATAACTCTCAATCTCCTTCTTAAGCATATTAAATGTCCAATGTCACTTCTGTATCGTCTTTTTGTTGCCGTTATATGTTTATTAATTGTTCTCATCAGTGATATTATTATAATCCCAGAATAAAGTAGCCTTATTGACTAAAATAAACGGGTTGTCATTATCTATTAAAAATGACTCATCCAAGTATAGTTCTTTTGAGGAACTGTCTATCAAAACACTCAGTGTCTTCATATATAATATATAATATATTATATATGCTAACTAAAGAGTTAAGAAAACAAGAAGCAAAGGTATTCAAAAATAAATATCCTAATGTATTACCTTACTCCATAAATGTATTCAAAGTATATGTCAATGACAAAGACTATTTTATGAGTAATCTACCTTCTCTAAATATTACCACCAAGAATACCGCCAAGTGGAATCTTAAAGAATCATATTTTCAGTCAATTATTGGGACTTGGATAGCAACATATCCTTCAGGTGTATCTATAGAACATTTGACTTTCACTGATAATGTTCCAAAACAGATAACATCACTTATGAGATTTCATTTATACTTCACAGTTAGAAGAATAATGCAAAAATTAAAAACATTATCAGAAAGCCAAATAAATATACTAATGAATAAATATAATGCTAATTTTATAAAAGATCCCACACACTTCATATATATATTATATATTATATATGAAGACACTGAGTGTTTTGATAGACAGTTCCTCAAAAGAACTATACTTGGATGAGTCATTTTTAATAGATAATGACAACCCGTTTATTTTAGTCAATAAGGCTACTTTATTCTGGGATTATAATAATATCACTGATGAGAACAATTAATAAACATATAACGGCAACAAAAAGACGATACAGAAGTGACATTGGACATTTAATATGCTTAAGAAGGAGATTGAGAGTTATGGTAGCGTTACTTTGGTGAGTGATGAATATGATGGAACGTGCTCTATTACGAGTGACAATGCAATAAATATGAAAACTATAGGGCCCATGTTAGGATTTACCAAAAACCAAGCAATAAACTCTAATACAAAAACAAAAAACGGTAACTCAGTCAATATAAATAATGGGTTACAATACATAAAAGTTACTTGTAGTTTGGCTAAAATGATTGATAATATAAATACAAATAATTTCTCAGTAGCAACCAAGTCAATACACATTTAAAGAAAACGATATATTTTTTTGAAAGCATACATGTTTCGACAACTTCAAGATGCCATCTTCAGTGCAGAATGAATGATGTGAGGTAATATGATACAATAATATATGAGTTAGGGTGTGAATAAATTATTTACAATTGATGAGGAAGTGATCTGCTTACAAATACAGGATATTTGCATATAGTGATGATAGGTGTATTTATAAACTGAAAATAGTATTGAAGTGATGAATTTGGACGTTGAGATCGGGATTGATTTTGTTGATGTGAAGAGCCTCTTTGATTTTGAGGGAGAAGGTTGAATGAGCGGAGTCGATGATTTTAAAGCAAGAGTTTGAAAATTGCTTTTTACAAGAGGGAGAGGCGTGAAGATGTTTGTAGATGTTTGAGTTTCTGTCCGTATTCGTGTGTTCCTTAATCCTGGTAGTTAATTGTCGAGACGTTTCACCAATATAGCGGGAGTTACATCCTGCACAGGAAAATTTATATACTACCATAGATTTGGAAACATCAGGAATTGGATCTTTGAAACAAAAAAGGCTTTTTATCTTGTAAGATGTAAAGATAAGTTTGACTTCAATGTCCGTGCAATAGCGTTTAATGAGTTGTGTTAGTTTACGTTGTGTGTGCGGTGAGTAATCAACTATATAAGGCAGTTTGAAATAACTTTTGTTGCTAGTTTGTTGTTCACCGTTTAAGTTGGTTGCGGAGTTAGTGGAGTCAATGTTTTTGTTGTTGTTCAAGTAGCGTTGTATTGTGTTGTTAATGAAATGAAAAGGAAAAGAGTTGCGTTGTAAGGTGAAAATTATGTTCTTTAAGTCCTGTTGAAAGCCGTTTTCTGTGTTATTCAATTTCCGTGCTCTGTCTATCAACGTTCGTATCAGTCCAGTTTTGTAGGTTAATGGTGTGAAGCTAAAATAGTTTGTCAATAGTCCTGTATACGTTGGTTTGTGGTAGGTAGAAGTGACACAGTTGTCATGTGATTTAGTAAGTGAGACATCAAGAAATGGCAGTTTGTTGTCTCGTTCCGTTTCGTATGTAAAGTTTATGTTGTTGTGCTGTTTGTTGATGTAATCGAAAAATAGTGAAGCCTCAGTTTCGTCATTAAAAACACAAAAAATGTCGTCAACATATCTGCGATAAAATAAAGGTTTATTGTTGTTGTAATCGTTAATCCAGTTCCGTTCGTGAAAACCCATAAAAATGTTAGCTAAAGTGGGTGCTAAGGGTCAACCCATACTTACCCCGTCCGTTTCGTCGTAATACTTACCGTCAAATAAAAAAATGCGTCTCAGCAGTAGCGATGTTGAATAATTGTTTTATTTCTGTTCTGTTGATGGTAAATGTCGGGTTGTCAGTAAGAATTAAGTCAATAGCGATATCTATAGTTTCGGTTAGTGGTATGTTAGTAAAAAGGCTTTCAACATCGTAAGATCCAATTTCTGATGTTTCCAAATCTATGGTAGTATATAAATTTTCCTGTGCAGGATGTAACTCCCGCTATATTGGTGAAACGTCTCGACAATTAACTACCAGGATTAAGGAACACACGAATACGGACAGAAACTCAAACATCTACAAACATCTTCACGCCTCTCCCTCTTGTAAAAAGCAATTTTCAAACTCTTGCTTTAAAATCATCGACTCCGCTCATTCAACCTTCTCCCTCAAAATCAAAGAGGCTCTTCACATCAACAAAATCAATCCCGATCTCAACGTCCAAATTCATCACTTCAATACTATTTTCAGTTTATAAATACACCTATCATCACTTTATGCAAATATCCTGTATTTGTAAGCAGATCAATTCCTCATCAATTGTAAATAATTTATTCACACCCTAACTCATATATTATTGTATCATATTACCTCACATCATTCATTCTGCACTGAAGATGGCATCTTGAAGTTGTCGAAACATGTATGCTTTCAAAAAATATATCGTTTTCTTTAAATGTATAAATACAAATGGTAAGAGAAGTGACGTTATAGTGGTATTACTTATAACAACTACACAGTCATTGAAAGGTAGTGTCCAGCATTTTTTCGACATTGAATCCAGAGTGCCAATTGATACGGGCGTTGTTAGTAAAATCAATTTCAATGTTAAGGACCAAGATGGAAACACAATAAGTATCGGTAAATTACTATTAGACTTATATATAATGCAGTGCAATGTATATGGATAAAGACATTGAATTAGAACAAGGGTTGAGATATCTATTGCAATCCTAAAACTGGCTACCAATCTGCAGAAAGATTATATCAAAAAGCATTAGAAGATGGTTTAAATGTCAGTAGAGAACAGTAGACTCGTTAAGATCGGAAGACACATACACTAGATATAAACCAATTGTCAGAAAACGTAAATTTAGACAAACAAAAGTTAACTATCTTAGTGAGCAGATACAGATGGATCTCGTTGACATGGGTTCATATAAAAACAAAAATAAAGGTTATTTCTGGATATTAACATCTGTTGAAATTCTTAGCAGGTATGCATTCTCTATTCCTGTTTACAGAAAAGATACTAATAAAATGACAGAAGTAGTCACAGAACTATCGAGGCAACTTAAAGAGAGATTCGATGATTACCTTAAATTGGCTCAATTTCATGATGGAAAGGAGTTTTACAATGTTGGTGTAAAATCGTTTTTAGATAATCATGATATTAAATATTTCTCTACTAATAGTGATAAAGAGGCCTCTGTTGTAGAAAGATTTAACAGAACTTTTAAATCTGCTATGTGGAAAGACTTCTATAGTAAAGGAACTTATAAATGGATTGACGTCTTAGATCAGTTAGTATATAATTACAATAATAACAAGCATAGCACTATCTTAATGAAACCAAAAGATGTAAATAAAAATAATGAGGACGAAGTTTGGGCAACACTATATGGTCATTCATATGATGACTTACCATTAGCTAAGTTTAAAATTGGTGATACAGTTAGGATATCTAAGTATAAAAGCATTATCACAAAAGGTTATGAAGCCAATTTTACAGAAGAACTGTTTAAAATCACTAAGGTCATTCGCGGTGACCCAACTGTTTATCAGTTAGAGGATCTAGAAGGTGAACCAATTATTGGGAAATTCTATGAAGAGGAGTTGTCAAGTTTTGATAAAAAGGACGATGTCTGTAAAGTTGAAAAAAATACTAAAAAGAAAAAAGTAAAAGGTAAAAAATGGTTCTTGTTAAATGGTTACGTTATCATAGTAAACATAATAGTTGGATTCCTGAGAGTGATATACAAAATATGGAGTAATATATACAAATGGCCGAAGGAGGACTCGATGATTATGAAGTGCAAGATTTGGATGAAAATTACCCAGAATACGATGATATGAATTATGAGCAGGTACTCGATCATTATGAAAAAGTAAGTGATCTATTATTAGATCATCAATATTTAGAAGACAACCTAGAGGAAAAAATAAAATATGAAAAAAGGTATCATTACTAAGGCAAATTACTTTATAAAATGGAACAAGAGAAAAGGGTTGCTGAATCATCATTTACTAATAAGAAAAACCCCTTTGAGAGTACTAGTTGGATAGACGATGATATAAATTATCAACAGGATGATAAAAGAGTCATAGGGGATAAGGGTACAAAGGATAGAATTAATAACTTTATAGGTAACATATTCAAACGAGATTGAAACTTTAGGGAAAACCAAAAAAATAGATGGATTCAAAATGATTTCATGAAGCTAACGAGATCATATCTAGCTTTTACAGATGGTGATGGAAAGGTTAGACCTCTTTTAAATAATACCAAGGGACATCAAATATTAAAAAATATAATTTTTTCAAGAGGTGGTCAAATCAAGAATAATATGGGGGGGGGAGGGTTTACAACAACCTTAACATATAAAGGCGTTGACGTTAGGGTTGTTAACACAACAAGAAACATTTCCCCAAGTAGACTTAATGAAGATACACCAGAAGGTAAGGAGTTCGATAGTTTCATAAAAAAACTATTTAAAAAAACAAACAAAATAATTGAAGAATCATCCGAAGAAACAAATACACAAGAAGAAACCGTCAGGAATATTGTCAACGTAAACGAATACCCAACGTACACACCATTCTCATTTGATCAAGCAAAGGAAATGCTAAAGGAAAGAGCCATGATGGTCGTGATCACAGTAATGTCTTACCAGTTGTACCGGATGACATCATAGATGAAATAGTTTCAGATTCAACAGAGAAAATACATACTAGACTAGAAGGAAAGAGCTAATATCATTGAAGGATTAACTATTAGTGACCAAGAGCTGAGAGAGTTTTCAGGACTCTTAAACCCAATTGGAACCGCAGATACAAGGATAGAAATGCTGTACAAACTAGGAAACGAATATAGATTAAAATCGTTGAGAGACTGATGATAGAAAAGAACAACTATATAAAAACATATCTGAAACCGCAAAATTAAAAGCCGACTATTAAGAGTAACAGAAAAGGGTGAAAAACCAGAAAATCAAGAAGCTACCGAAATAATCGAAGAAACAGCAACCAATAACGAATCAATTAAAGACTTAACAAGACTAGAACGATTTAAAAAGTGGGCAAAAGAGAAATTAATCTCCATCGCTGGCATTATAACAACAATCGTCGTGGGTGCCAGAAAAGCTATAACTCAAGGTGCTAAAGCCACCAGTAAATTTGCTAAGGCCGTCTATAATCTTGGTAAAAAACTGGGACCATTATTAGCAGCATTGTTGAACATCATCGCCCAAGCAATATCATAGGGTGCTAAAGGATTGGCGTGGGTTGCGAATAACCTATACATCCTTGTTATAGCTGTTGCTGGTCCATTTACGACCAATAAAAACAGAGAAGTAAGAAATAAAATGTATATTAATATATACTAATGAATAGAACAGAGTCAATTGACACAGGGATTCAGAAGGAGCCAAATGGCTTCAATAAAAGGCAAAAGAACGAGGCATGTAGTAATTTTGAACCCCAACAAAGCCTCACCATGAGAGGAACTATATATCGATATCCCTAAACTAAAACCGGATAGTTGTTTGGTTCCTGGTTCAATGCACCTACTTTTCGATTTCAAAGTTAGTAAAACTAAAACTCATTTCCAAAGCAATCTCTCTAGGCTTCTGCAAAAAAGGTTTCAAATCAGGCTAGCTAGTGAAACTGTCTACGATAATAATGGCGAAAGGCTTTATAATGTCTACAAAGACCTTTACAAAACTAATTCTCAAATAGACAACATGATTGAATACGGTATCGGATCCCAGAACCTAAGAAAGCTTATAAGCAAAGATGACTCTGGAGCAACAAGTGGAAGCGCTAAAAAGGTTTCTGAAAAGTTAATCTATGATATTTTTGGCACAAAGCAGAGAATCTGTTTAGATAGGATTATAAGTGACCATGGTTTGTATCCACCATTTCAAATGAATAATAATTTTAGGTACATACTTACATTACCCCAATCAAGTGAAATCTTGATAGCACAATCCGGTCAAACACTTGGAAGCTATGGTCTAGAAAACCTTGAGCTGGAATATAAAACGACTGAAAACCAAGATATTGCTAACAGCGTTTCATCTCTATATAGCTCTGGTCGCTTCCTATCTTATGAACATGTAACTCTTATGAAAACAACTGTCTGGGCTGCAGGATCCACTTTAATTATTAAAAATGTTAATATTCCTCGTATGTCTATGAGAGCCGTCGTTCTATTATTCACTAATACGACAAGGAAGGATAGCAAAGAACTCCTCTAGCCAAATATCACCGAAGTAAAACTAACCATCGAAGGTGTTCCAAACAAAGTATACTCGCAAGGAATTCCAAAATCCCGGTTCTACGACGAAGCCAAAAGACTTTTTGGATTAAAAGACGAAAGGGATGAATTCAAGACTTTCCAAAAGTCCTATAAAGACAAGTTCGCGCTTGTCATCGACCTAAGATCCCATGAAGAGTTGGATAAGACAGGACTTGGTAAAAAGATTGTAAACACCCAAAATGGAATCCTACTGGAGATCAAAAAGACTGCCCACGCAGGAAATATCTTCTGCAACATCTTTGTGGTATCTGATGGACTCGTCAATTTCCATAACTATGATTTACAAAGCATCCAGTACTAATTATAATGTATTATATAGATAGAAACACCTTTTAACATGATCATATGTAGCATGATAAACTGTGGTAAAACCTTTTATTTGTTAAATATGCTGGGATAACAATTCAATAAACATTTTGATTATATCATTTTGATTTGTCCAACATTCACGTGGAATCAAACATACCAAGAATGGAAATACATCAACGATCCTGATTTTATTGCTGTGGAGTGTGATCAAGATAATGTCGATAAAATACTTCACATTGTCCAAGTTATTTACAAAGGAACCAATAGTTTAATAATATTAGATGACCGTGCGAGCAGTCAGGATGTTAAAAATAGAACAAGTGAGTTAGTTAAATTGGCTTTTTCAGCTAGACACTTTGGGTTATCCACAATAGTCGTTACCCAACAATTAAACAGTATATCTAAGCCTTATAGAGATAATGTGGCGAAAGTTGTCACTTTTTATAATCCAGATGAAGATGATATGAGTGTTATTTTCCGCAGGTACCTAGGTCATAATTCCAAAAAAGAAAGAATTGACATGATTGAAAAGCTAAAGAACAGTACATAGGCAACTCTTGAAATCAATTTACGCTATCCATTCGATTATAAAATAACTATTCCGCAAAAATAAAATATGTGTTAATAAATATAGAATGCCAAGACCCAAATTTACAAAACCTGAAAATATTGATGATGTTATTGTGGAAATATCAACTGCAGAAAATTCTTTGAATGAGGAACTGAATAATATATTCAGTGATAAAAAACCTGAAAAAGTTAAACCTGAAAATGTTGAACCACGAAACGATAACACTGATTTAGAAAAAAAGAGAGATGAACTTCTGAAATTACCTGAAGATGGTGATTTAGATAAATCTGTCGCTTACATAGAAAAGGCTAGTCAAAAGGTCATCAATAAGCTATACACTGAATATGAACGTAAACGAATGCAAAAAGCTAATGAGTTCCTAATTGATCTATTAGTAAGTAAATTTTCTAATACTTTAGGAGGTCTTGATGCTATTAAGTTTCCTGAGGAATTAACTAAAGATTTGAAAAAAGACGAACTGTTAAAAAGAGACGTTTATACATTAGTCGAAAAAATTAGCCCATTTATCCCATTTTTGGGATTTCTATCAGGTGGAATCACTACCGCTAAGCACGTCTACGATCATAAAAACAAACAACAGGACGAAACCAGTAAAGAGGACGACTCTGATAAAATTTAATTTATGGTTTAACTTCATGGGGGTACCAGTGCATTATTAAACAAACGTTGGAAAAAATGAGGTGTTTTCCAAAACTTGATGAAAATCAAATTGGGGATAAATTTCTTCGGCCGTAAGTCGGTTTCCAAAGTCTGTGTAAAAAATGCGCTGGTACCCCCATGTTCTATACTACTATACACGTAGGAAATTCATAACCATTTATTATGTATGTAGTTAAGAATGTCGTTTGTCCCTCTCACTCCCTGGGATCAAACACAGACGATATCTGAACATATTATGTGGAATTTCCTATACTTAGACCTGAACGTTTTCTGATCGAAATATTTTTAATTAAAACACATATACATACGCAGATACATGCACTTACTAAAAACTTTAAAGAAAAACCAATGTTTCGGAGTTCAATCCTTCTATCAAAGCGTCTTTCTACAAAAAGGTAGAGACGTTTTATAGCTAACATGTAATTACAGTATAATTACACAAAAATCTCTCACATCGAAATCATTAGGTATAACTGCATTAATTCAGTATATAAACCCCAAATCCTTCCGTATTCGTTGGATTATTCTCATCATCCTTATCTAACCTTTACCTAGTCATCTTGAATTCCCATATGTTCATTACTAAAATAATTCTGAATACAAATATACTGTTACTATTACTAAATCTTTTCCTCAGTGAAGTAATAAGTTTAAAAATTTACATAAAAAGTAAACTACTGAAAAGAAATCACATTAAGTCCTCTTGGAATAAATGAATCTCTGAATAAAAGTGTGCATACTAATGCTCACAGGATACATCTCTCGATGTGTATGTTATGGGATTCATGTTTACACATACGTACAAATACACATACACCCACGCACACACACACATACACACTTGCATATACATAGTGGCGTAAGAATAAATTTAATTTTGGGGAACTCAAGTCAATACATAAATGTATCTATATATATTAAGTTGTATATATCAGGTACATGATTACTCTGGAAAAATAAGAAATTTTTAATGCACGTTTTTAGTCTTCTTAGAAAAGAAAGTGTTTTCTGTACTGCTGATGTCATCGGTACTATAAGATAGACATAAAGAAGTTTATTGACCTTAGTGAACTTGCATTTTTGAAACAAAGAGGTGATTATCATACTACAATCTTCGTTAATATGTGTAACCTCCGATATAAACAAGTTAGTAATTTCGTAAATCTTTCCCCATTTTAGCTAAGTAGATTCTTTCATAACACCTAGCCCCTCATAACACCTTCATTTAAATTGATGAGGCGACTGAAGACTCCGTAACGTCCCCCCCGCTTCCTAAACCTATGCAGGTATATAAACACATAGATATACATGAGATTTCAATGTATTAACAGTCAAATTATGGAACAGTCTTCCAGCTGATATTAAGAATATAAATGTTTTAAATTCATTTAGGATATCTCTGAGACAATTGTTCATGGACTCTTGTAAATGTATTACATTTTAAATCATGATAATCCATTTTTAACATATTAAGCAGGTGAATTAGCTGCGAGTTGCCACTAATTTAGGTTAAAATTTATCAAAAAAAAAGTCTCAAGATCCTTGGGAAAATTATTGAAAATACGGATGATAATATCTCTTACTTTGTTGATGAAAAGGCGAAATATTAGGACTAAGTGAGGGTATGTTATCTCAGAGGGAATCCTGCCGCACAAGGTGGTTTTGCAGACACTAAAGGCTTTTTGAAGGAAAACGGGCAGACGTTTCCGCAAAGAGGAATAACGTAGAAAAAGTTTGTTTGACGTCATTTTAATAACCACGGCAAGCAGACAACTTAAGAAAATACAAAATAAAACAAATTCCGAAAATAGACATCTTGTGTTCTTGATATTCAAGTTAAAAAACAAGAGTGTACAGACAGAGTCGGTGATATTTCGTCTTTATTCCAAAGACATTGTCAAACCAATGAGACTACAAGCAAGAGGTGATCTATATGTATAGCTATTTACAGACGCAGGGGAAGTATACAAATACAGGATGGTGTAAGCCAATGTGATGGTTTAATGGCTCTAGAACAATGACAGTTTTTTACAAGCTTTAAGACCACTGTTGAGTTGTAGCATATTACGTTTTATCAATAGTGATTCTAGGATAAGGAAATGATTAGGATTGTTATTATTACAACGATATAAGATTTTCGTATTAGTTGGAATTAGATTACAAGGATTGCAAAGTAAGTCAGTGAAGTCCTCCTCAGATTCAATGTCAGGAAATGATGAAAGGCGAGAGATTAAGTTTGCGTCTGGACAGTCTAGATGTTGAGATATGGCACTAGAGTTATTGTAATTGCTAGCGTGCTGTGTTAGTCGAGATTGTAGGTTACGTTCAGTTTTGCCTATGTACGTTTAGCCACAGCCAGGACATTTAAATTCATAAACAACGTTAGCTTTAGAAAGTTCCGGAATTTCATCCTTTTTGGGACAGAAAAATGACGTTTTCTTGGTTTGATAAATCACGATTGGTTTAATGGGAATTTTCAAACTGCGACGGATTTTGCGAATGACGTTGAAAACTAAATTTTCACCTTGTTTTCCAAGATATGGTATTCTGAAATAAATTTTGGGCGAATCATTGTCAACAATATGTTCCATTGAATTAGTGTTAGATATAACCTTGTTTTTAGTGTTAGATATAACTTTAGATATTAACCTTGTTCTAGAGCCATTAAACCATCACATTGGCGTTAGTTCCTTCGGGCTCTTCAGATTTTTGAGGAGCAAATTCAACGGTAATCAGAAGTTGAATGGGTTGATTGTGGGCAACAAATCTAAAGGAGCCATACACCAAATGACGGCCAGGAAATTTGGTGGCACAAAGTAAACTGTTGATCTCTTATGTCACTAGTAATATCTTTTCCATGTTCAAACAAAAAGGAAAGCCATAAATCCATACAAATCTTATTAAACCGATCCATAAACTGCACGGAAACGTGGTTTATTGCGTTGGAATCATAAATGTATTCAATAAGATACGTAATATTGTACTTTACAAATAAACTAATTTTTGAAGATTTGATCTCCTCCCTTGCCCCGTCTCATCTGCTACGGACGCGATTTTATCCCGCAAAAAGTTACTGTCTTTGTAAAGCATGGGCAGATAAAAACATTAGGTTTCCTACTTCATTTCTTCAATGCTAGTTGTTTCTTTCGTTGGTAATTAAAAATATTGCTTGCATTCTTTATTTCCTTCAATTTTCTTTGACCTTTAAAAGTGAGTATTTACTTGGGTAGACTGTCTCATTTTCCCTTCTTCTTGTATGATCACTGACATTAAAAATAACCCATGACTTTCTATCATTTACACCTCATTACTTAGTTTGTTTGTAATAACAAAGCCTTCGCTCAAAACATCAGTAGCGAGATTAACCCTTTTTCTGTCGAGATGTCTTTCCTTCACGAGTAAAATCGTCTGGCGTTGCCGGAGTAAAATTAAAAAGTCAGTTACGGACTGGAAAGGGCTAAGCCAGCAAGTACGGCAAAGGCAAGTAGATTTATTTTAAGCATATGAGTAGAATCACATTCCACTGATGCTGTTAGGAATTGCTAACGTTTTTAAACCTTTGAAACTGGTCGGTTGGTTGACTTTTTAATGATCGAAAACATTCTTCGTGCTATGAGTCAACGTACAAAAGTGAAATTGTGGAGATACTCGAGGAGATGCTCTCTACTATGTACTGTATAGAAGTAGGGCAGCGTTGAAATTAATTGAAAATTTCTCGTGCTGGAAAACCGTTTGCGTTGACGTTGCTATAATATTGGCTTAAACTCTCTTAGTCTCTGTGCTATTGATCCTCTAAAAGTTAGGCAGTTCCCTCACTGTTTTTTCTCTTTTAAACGATGGTCGTGCACTGCCTGTGGGGCACTTTACTTTTATAACGCGAACAAGCTGGTTTACCGTTTCATTATATTGTTTAAGGTATCTTTAATCAAGGAAAATGAACCTAATCGGTGCCATGTTCCTATATAAAACCGATATAACTAATCGTTTAGTGCCCGCACTGTTGTATCGGAAAATATTAAATGAGTCAGTGCCTAAGGGTCTGTTTATATGATCCCGATGAACGGGGAGTCCCGGTATACCGGGATATCAACTTCCTAATCCCTCGCTCACCGCGCGTAGCGAGGGGCGAGGGTACTAATCTTGACGTGTGTGGAGTCCTGTTACACGCGTGGTTACTAGGGAGAAAAATTTTCGCTTTGTGTATGTATCTTTATATATATATATATATATATATATATATATATATCCATGGATTCTGGTCACTTAAAAATGCCGTGTGCAAGCTCGGGGACTGGTATGTTGTAGAACAAACCGTACTTAGGTACCGTATTGAAGCAAATCGATTTGGTCTCGTTCTTTTTTCCCTTGTATGGATCTTTCGCAAGTTTGAACACTGAAGCCAGTAAATGATTTAAGACTGGCAAAGGAAATGGCTTTCTTGGTGCCTGCAATAAAACTGCAGAATTCGTTCATGTTTTCTTTGTTTACTTCATCGATTTCGTAATTCGTTTCATCTTCGTCACCAAAGTCTTGTACTTCCGGATGAATACTTAGCATAAACCCTTATAGCAGATCTTAAAGACATTTGTAACCAACTTTGAGGTAACGTATAATTTATCAATTTTTAAAGTCAAAAAAAATGTCAGAAAAATATTAAATCATGAGCAGTAGTCTATAATATCCGGATTCTAGCACATTTTATGAATTTTAATGAGCTTTCAAAAATTGTATCAACTTCCAGTAATTGGTGATGACGTCATCAAATTCCAAGAATTACTTCCGGTTTCCCAAAACCTGTCAATCATTTTCATAACCTACCAAATCTGGTTCAAACCGGATTCTCAAATTTACCTAAATTATTTACATTATCAAAATTAATCAATTTTATCACATTATCAAAATTAATCAATTTTTGAAATTTTGAAAATTTCAAAAACGTGAAAATCATAAAATAAAGTTTGGAATTTTTTATGGTTTGAATCCAAATATTTTTTCATATTCTTTAACCATGTTATTCATGTAATGGCCAAATGCAAGAGTGTCTATTTTATTTTCAAGTATGTTTCGTTTGTCATCTTTTGGAGACAATGCAATTTTTTCAACACTTTCTGTATACAAATCATGATTTCTATGTCTTATCAAACTCATCTTTCTTATTTTTTCTTCTCCATCAAATAAACAATCTTTATAATTTTGAAATGTTATTTCTTTTTTTATAATATTTTTTTTTAACACCTTTACATTTTTTTTCTTCTTTTCCTTCACCGCCTTCAACGTTTCCACACATTTTATAAGAATATAATTTTGCTCTCAATCCCACAAATTCTTCAATTTGTTTTCCTCCACACTCATCTTTCATCATACCAATAACCTTTTTGTTTAATCCAGTTTTTATCCTACTTTTATGTTCTTTTCAATAATTACTTGTGTCAAACATATTTTTTACATCTGGAGAAATGTCTTTATAAAAATCATCAGTTTTGATTTCATACATTAAACTATCAGTGTCGGTAAATAATAATGATGCATTTTCATCATATTTTTTCTTGATATAATTATAGTGAAAATCATACATTAAAGTCTTACTCAAATCCAATATACTCATTCCTAAATATATTGGTTTATCTAGCTTAATTTTTGTTTTATACATATGAATCGCAATTAAATTTTCAGAAAATATTGTTCTTTTATCAAAATTTGTTTTTGAAAATAGTTTTAATGCTTTTTCTTTTCTATTAACCAATTGTATATTAACTCTATTTCTTACATTTTCCATTGTTTTTCCAAATACTGAATTATTCATCAATTTGAAAAAATCTTTTTCGAAATCATTTTTTGCATTTGTTCTCAAATTTGTATTCAAATCAATATATTGTTTCATAAAATCTTCTTCATAAAATTTTACTTCTTTATGAATTCGAGTAATTTTTAATCCCAACTTTTCATACAATTTCAAGTTTTCACAATGTAAAACATATTTTTCTTTGTTATTTAAATTTGGAATTAATTTTTCAACTTGACCAATTTTTAATCTTTCTGGAGCAAGAGGATATTCATTATGTGAATCATGTAAATTTTCTGGATATTCTAAATCAACTTCCAATATACAACTACCGGAACGGTCAGCTCCAACGTTTTTCCAATTTTCCAATTCATTGTTTTTCATCCATTTGAAATCCTTCGTTGGAAGTTTTTTACTCATTGCCCAACCATATAAACTATTTGCATCCAAATATGGAAGATAAACACTATCTTCTTTAGTATTATATTTGTTTTCCATATATTTGTTGTTTGCTTTTGCATATCTTTTTACAATCGTTGAAATTCCTCCTCTGATTCCTTTTTCAATCATAAGATACATTTGTGGGTCATGCAATAATTCCAATTCAATTTTTGTAATTTTCAACATTGCATCCCAAGCTAATCCTGGTGAAGTATAATACCAAGCAGGGTCCAATTTATAATTTTGTTTACAAACTTTTCTAAAGTTTTCAAAGACATCACTCAAAAGTAAAACATCAGTTTTCAAATATAAATCATGATATTCTCTCATATTTTTAATTTTAAATTTTTCCCAAACATTTTGTGCATGTGAGTAATCTTCTTCAGATATATTTTCATCATTTAATTTAGAATAAAATTCTCCAATGTCAGGTAATTTTTCTTCGTTCAATTTTTCAATATTATCAAACCAATCATATGGAAAAACACCTTTTCTAGTTAACAACGCAGCTTTGCTGCTGGGACCTCCGGTCGAATCTCTTTTTTCTTCATTTTTATAAAATTTCTTCAAAATATTCAATTCATTTTTATCCAAGTTACTAACTAAACTTGCTAAACTAGTTTGCATAAATTTAAAACTATCAATAAATCTAATTTGTCTTTTTACCTCAACAATTTCTTTGATTCTATACTTTGGATTTTCACTTGTTTCACTTGTTTCACTGGTTGATGGTAATTCTTCACACTCAATAATATTTTCTTTACATTTACTTTTAAGTTGTTTTTCAGTTACAATGTGTGTTTTTTCAAATTTACTAACAATAATTTCTTTTGTAAAACTAATATATTTTTCCTCAGTATTAGGTATACAATTAATTTCACCTTCAGAAACACCAAGATTTTTAATAAACAAATGACTATCATAATTTTGAAGATTGTGAAATATAACTGGTATAAATTTTGGATTTTTCATTTTTGAATTACAACTAACACAAGCAGCTCCTGTTTACAACTAACACAAGCAGAGTTTGTTCAGTTCTAAAATTTTGTAAGCAATAATTACAAACAAGTATTTTTTCTTTACTTTTATTGACTTGGTTTGAAAACAATCTACTCATATTTTTAATTAAACAATAATGTTTGCAGCTTTGCTGAAGCTTTGCTTCTGAGGACTTCGTCCGATGCTGAGGACTTTGTCCGATGTCTCCATTCTCATTAGATATTAACAATATATTTACACGCGGTAGTTTTTCCTGTCGTTCCAAATCAAATTTACTTACTCTCAAAGGAAAAATTTCATGATTTTTGTTTCCAAATTTTTTTTCTTCGTTGTATCCAAATAAATTAATTGCAATATTATTATTTTTTTCAAATTTATCAATATCAGAAAATCCACAAGGAAAATTAATATCTTTCACATTAAAACTTTCAGTTTTCTTTTTTAATGTTTTTGTAATTCTTCCAGGATTTTTTAAGTTAGGATTAGTTTTCAAAAGTTCACTTATTACAACACACCATAATAAACACTTTTGGTCATCATTTTCTGGGTTGATAATTGCTTTTTTACCTTTTAAAAACTCTGGTAAAGGAATATAAGATGAAGCAAGTAATCTTTTAATTTCATTAATATTAAGAATTATTTTCAAACCTTTGTGAAATTTCCATAAGCTTGAATTTTTTAAAAATTCTTCAAAACTTAAAATAACTTTTTGAGTCATTTTTTTTATATATTTCATCAAAATTACTTCCATCAAAAATTTCTTCATAATAACTATGAAAATGAGCATTGTCTTTTATTTGTTCTCCTGTTGCCGGATTTGTTTTTGACATCAAACATTCAAGAGTTATTTGTTGTTTTGTGCTTGGATTTTTTTTGAATTTTTCAAATACCAATGGTTTTATTTTTTTCAAAAGAGTCAAAGGGTCATATAAAGACAATTCAAATTTTTTCAAATCCATTTGATATCTTTTTGTTACATTCAAAGCTTTTTTATCCAGTTTAAATTTTGCAGTTGGATTGTATGTTTGTGTAACTTTACCTTGTATGTTGTCAAATATATCTGAAAAATTATTTTTTAATTTATTATACCAATTTGTTATTTTTCTAACTCCTTTATTTGCATCGTTCGCGTTATTTCTATATTTATCAAATAAATTAAGCAATTCTTCTTTAGATTTATTTAACAAATTATTTGCTTTTTCCCTTGATTTTTCAACAAAATTATTGTTTAAAATTTTTTTTGGTTTTAATAAAGGGGTATTTGGGTCCAATAAATTTTTTACAGCTTTGCTTGAAGTTGTGTTCATTATTTATTTATATTTTTTTTTTTTAAAGTCAAAAAAAAAATTAAAAAAAAAAAATTGAAAATTTTTTTTCATGTTTGGTCATGTGATTAAATTTAAAAAAATAACTGATTACTAAATTTTAGTAAATATAAAAATATTAAATGATGAATATAATTTTTTTAAACTTGAAACTAAAATAATTTTGTAAGTTGTATTATAAATTTTTTCTCCAGTTTTGTAATCAATTTCAAAATCATTGAAAATACAAAATTTTTCTATATAATTTATCAAAAATTCATGATGTGGTAATAATTCCCCATCGCCTGAAAGTTTAGCAATTTTATCAGAAAAAACATAAAATAAATAGTCTTCTTCATCATAAAAGCTGAAATCTTTCAGCGAACTTTGGTCTTCATATATATATTTTTCAATATATTTTTCAATATATTTTTTTGAGTTAACACGGTTCATATTTTATTATCTTTTATTTATATAATAATTTTCCTTTAAAAAAAAATCAAAATTTTTCAACAGTCATAAAAAACCAAAAATGATTGATCATTAAATTTCAAATCTTTTTTATTATTAATTCTATATTTTATACTTTCTGGATTCATATTAAAATTTTTTGCAGCAGATCTAAGACTTTTAAAATTTAAGATTTCACCTGTTTCACTGTTTATAAATATTACTGGGATTGGATTTTTCATTTTTTCTCTACAATATTTCTCATACTTTTCATTTGGTTTGCTAATTTCAAATCTCAGCATTTCTTCAAGTTGATTTTTGTTAAAAGTTTTATAATATTTTATTTTTCTTTCTCTTGCAATATTCCACAATTGTTTAAATGTTTTTTGTTGATAATGGTTTTCCATTTATTTATATAATTTATTTAAAGAAAAATTTTTAAATAAATTTATAAACCACATAACCACCCGAAAGACCAACTAGAAAAAAAATAACATTTTGATATTCTTTCATTTCATCAGAAGGTTTATAATAATCTTCTAATTTTGGTTCTTTTTTATCTTCTTCATTTGCTTCTTCTTTTAAATATTTATAATGATTATTTATAGCTTGCTCACGTTGCTGCGCTTCAGCAAGATTTTTCAAAGACATGTTTGTTTTATTTATATCAGCATTTGCATCAGATAATTGTTGTCTTAATTTTTCAATTTCTTGTTTTCTTTTTACTTGGTTTTCATACCATTTTTCCCTATCTCTAGCAAGTTTTTCAATTGCTTCATTATGTCTTTTTATTTCTTTTTCATATCCAGAATGATTTAATTTGGAAAATAAAAATCCAGCACCTGCAAAAGCAACTGCATTAAATAATCCACCAACTACTGTTTCCATTTATTTTTATAATTTTCTTATTTTTTTTTTTATATTTTATGATTTGAAAGGATTAGAAGGAATCCATTTTTTATCTTGTGCATATTTAACTGCAAGTGATGATAATCCAACAGCTGCTGCTAGTTTTAAAGTAGGAACTAAACTAGATGGAGTTGACAAACCATCACTAATTACTTTTCTTGATATCATTCCAACTCCAACAGCACCCAATGTAATTATTGTAGAATCATATAATTCATTCATAAATTCTTTTCTATTCATTTTTTCATTCATTTTTTCTATTCTATTATTGTCTTAAATTTTTTGTTCACTTCACTCATTTTGTTTTCTTGTTGCAGCTTCGCTGCTGAGACCTCTGGTCGATCACTTTGCTCATTTTGTTCACTTTGCTCATTTTGTTCACTTTGCTTATTTTGTTCACTTTGCTCAAGTCTTTTGTCACTTTTATATGCATAATATAGACCTCCAAGCGCAGCAACAATTGTCACACCACCAACAAAATACCTGAAATCTACATAATCATTTATTTCTTTTGTAAAATTACGGTCGCTTCGTCCGCATTCACTTTGCTCAAGTTCGAGGTCTGCTTCACGTCGTTGTCTTGCTTTTCTTTCTTTTGCTTCTCTTGAAATTTTTGCTAATTTTTTTCCCAATTCAACTTTTCTTGGGTCTTTTACTTTTTCAGATTTTTCAACTGCTGTTACTTTATTAGCTTCACTAGATTGTTTACTTGTTTCACCCTGTTCACTCATTTATTTATAACCTTATTAAATTTATTTAAAATTTATTCAAGTGTATTTAAATTTATTTATGAATAAAATTAAATAAAACATAAAATGACTGCAAAGCAGTTTAAGTAAATTTTAAATAAACACAAATGTTATTTAAAATTTATTCAAAGTTATTCAAATGTTATTTAAAAGTTATTTAAAATTTATTCAAAGTTATTCAAATGTTATTTAAAAGTTATTTAAAAGTTATTTAAAAGTTATTTAAAAGTTATTTAAAACAGCGAAGCTGCAAGCTGAGCACAAGCGCTATTCAAACAGCGAAGCTGAGTGCAAGCGTTATTTAAAACATCGTTATTTAATTATATATATTTTAATATTTCATATTCATCAAAATCAACACTATATTTTTACAAAGAAGATAATGATTTAAAACAATTTCTGGATATTTCATTTTTCTTGTTGAAACATATACATATAATATTTCCCCATCCATTTTTCCGTGGTCTTTATTTGTTGATCCAAGATAAAATTTCATATTTGGAGTGTGATACTTTCTAGCATTTGTATAGAAAGAAACAATTTCTTTTCCATTCACATAAAGATTTCCTTTTTTATCACCGTTTAGATTACCTTGGTCCCAATGAACAGAAAGACATATTAATTTATTTATTTGAGTTGCATTTGCTTTCAATTGCCATCTGCTATTTGAAATTGCAGAAGTGGATGAATTTGAGATATTTAATAATGAATTATGATAAGAAACACCAAAATCAAAAGGAATTGGTTTACTTACTGTTTCATTATCTGTGATTTTAAACAACGACACCTCATTGTTAGATGAATTTAATGATTTTAAACCATATACAAAGTAAAAATTCAAGTATTGATAGCTTAAAATATTTTCTTCACAAGTTAAATGTAAATTGTTACTGTTTGAAGTAAGATTAGTTTGGTATTGAATACAATAAAAATTATTATTAATTGAGGATTTTTTGAAAAATGGTTGTTTGTTTGTATCATGTTGTTTGAAAATCCAATCTTTTTTTTTTGACAAATTCAAAAGTTTTTCAACCTTTTTATTGCTCCCAGTATATTCTATATAATTATTATCATCTTTCACATCAAAAATTCCGTCATCATCCATTTGTAAATTATAAATATTTGCAACCGTATTTGGTGTCACACGGTCGTCGACGTATTTTTTATTTACAGAATCTTGATTAGAAGATGGTGTATAATTTGATGTATGAAGAATATTATGATTTCCCATATCCAAATCCCCAGTCATTGTTCCTCCTGTTTTTGATAATTTTTTATCAAATTCATTTAAAATGAAATTTTTTCTTTTTGAGCTAAAATCATCATCATTAAATATAACACTCATTTATTTTATATACTTATATACTTATATACTTATATTATTATGATCGACGTTGTATAAATTACAAAGAACATAATGATAAAACAAAATTTCTTTTTCTGTCATTTTTTTGTGTTTTAAAATTGAAAAGAAAAATATTGAGCCATCAAAAGGTGAATTTGTACCGTTTTTTATATCACCAATTGTTAAATTTGTATCTCCTGAAACAATTTTTGCTGTAAAAGATGTTAACTTTTTTCCATTACAAATAAACACTACTTTCATTATTATTTGGTGTTGTATACATATCCCAATGAATACTCAAACATATCCATTTATTCAAATCTCCAGCATTTGCTTTTGTTTGAAAAGGAGCAATTGGATTTTTATTAAAAGAATTTGCTCCAATACAGATATAATTTGATGAATCTCCAGCAACAAGCAATTCTCTTGTGTTTGGATTTACAAAACATACAAATTTATCCCACCCTCCATTATCATGTCCAAAAATTCCCCCTTTTACTGAATCACTTCCAGATGAAGGAACAGAATTCAATTTATAAACAACAAAAACATTTACAATATCTTTTTTTCCTGATATTGGATTAATGTTGGAATTTGAAACCATTCTACCACCGTTAAATTTTAAAAAAATATTTATCATTTTCTTTTTCACTTTCTAAACACAAGGAAGGTTGAAGACTTTTTGTTGTTTGTTTAAAATTGTTTCCTTCAATTCCATAATCAATTAATTCTTTTACTTTTCCACCGTTTCTTTCAAATAACAAATCATAAATTGAATTATATTCAACAAAATATAAATTATGAAATTTCAAAGAAAAATTATCTTTCAGCACTGAAAAACTAACATCTTTTTTGAGAATGTTTAAACTGTCGTCGACGTATTTCTTCCTACAAAGTTCTTTATCACCCACAGGATTCACATTTGTTGTAATTTTATTATTTCCCCAATTTTTTTTTTTTTCAGTCATTGTTCCTCCTGTTTTTAATAGAAAATTTGTTGATGTATGGTTTGTAACATGGTCGTCAACGTATTTTTTTCTTGCTAAATGTGAATTTTCTGTTGGGTCAACTGATGTTATTATATGATTTGAACCCATGTTAATGTCTCCTGTCATATCCCCTCCTGTAGTGGATAGCTTTCCTGTTACACCGTTTCCACGGTCAGATTCATGTTTGTTTTCATATCCATAAAATAAACTCATTTATTTTATAATAACAAAATTATTTAATTTTGACTTCCAACAAAATATTTCCTACATAAGAAGAACCACCTGCACCTTTGGTGCTGCAGCTTCGCTGCTGAGGACTTCGTCCGATGAGACCACTACCATGGTTTCCTTCCACTTTGAATTTTATTTCATTATAAATTCCATTTGATAATTTAACCCCTCCCGTTCCTTTGTCTTCGGAGGAAGGATAAATTCTAGAAATACTACCTTTTAGTGTTTGTTGTGTTGTTATCGGAATTTGTATAAGAATGTCACTTTTTTTTCCATTTACAAAATTTTTACTTTTGTCAATCATGTTACAACTTATGTTTACATATTCCAAATTATTGTTGATATTTACCTGATTGTCACTTTCAGTTAATGTATTTGGAGATATAACTTTATTAACTGGAAATCCTAGTATTGGTCCAAGTGTTTGTAAATTTAATTCTTTATCTGATTTTATTGTACATTTTCCTGAAAAATCAATTTGTTCCAGTTCTATTTTTCCAACATTTTCAAATTCTGTTTTTAAAATATTAAAGGTATAATACCCATCTTTGAATCCAATTTTTGTATTATTATATGTATAATGATGAATATTTGCATCCAAATTATTATAATTCCAAAAAATACTTATAGATTTTACAAACATCTCCGAACAACTGTTTAATATGATTGGATCGTCTAATGCAATTGTTTTTTCATGACCTTCATCGGTTTCATTTTTTGACCCTTTGGGTATAAAAATTTTTAAAGATATTGCCATTTATTTTATAATACATATTTTGAAATTAAAACTCCTCCAACTATTGCAAAAGATAAAATCCATAAATTTTCACCCGCAAGGGATTCAGTTGACCCAATGGGTGTTTTTGGAGGAATAATTTTTGAAGATTTACCTGAAAGGACTGAAATGTGTTTTAATGTATTTTTCTTTATTTCATCTTTCTTTATTTCATCTTTCTTTATTTCATTTTTCTTTATTTCATTTTTCTTTATTTCATTTCCCTGTAATTTTGTTTCATGGGTATTTAACCCGTTGGAACCGTAGTAATTTAAATTTTCATTAATTCCAAAAACCATATTTTCATCAGAAACTTTTAATTTATTATTATATTCTTCAATAGGATTTTTTAAAATTATTAGACTGCTTGGAATTAACCATACACTTGGACTTATAGCTGTATTTAAAACCACATTTGTTGCGGTTATAGCTGTATTCATATTATTTATCCAGGTTGCTGTATCATAATTTATTACACTATCTTCAAAAATTTTTCTAAATTCTTGCTGAGTTTCTAATGCACTAGCTCTGATGCTAAAAATGGATTGTTTTGTTCTAGCTTGACTACCTAATATAGAATAAATAAATGCTTCAATAGATTGATTTAAATATTGAATTCCAATTTTTGTAAAACCATTACTTTTTACTGGAATATATCTTTTGTAATCATTTTTGAATGATTCTGGATATAATTGATAAACAACCCCACCTTTTTGTCTATAAATCATTTTTCTTCTAATATGTTCATTGTTTCTATAAAATTCATTCGCAGAAAATTCTCTACTAATGTCTGACATTTTTTCTCCACCATCCATTCTTCTTAAAAGTCTTCTCACAGTAAAATACAAATGAAATCTCATAATTGATGTTATAATAGGAAAAACGTCTTTGGATGGAGTTAAATGTTGAATTGAAATTCCACAACAATAAGCAGCGCAATAAACTGAAAAACAAACTCTATAATAACTTTCATCGTCATTCCAATTTCCTATCCAATATTTAGTGGTTATATTCAATAATGGTAATCTAGATAAAAAATAATCTCTATTATTAACATAAACTCTAAAATTTTCAATTGGATAATTTAATATTAAGTGACCAGGATATTGATCATAAATTGTAAATCCTTGAACAGTTAATGGATTAGATTTTGGAATTTCTTGAATTTCCCCATCAGACTTCCATATTTTTGGAAAGCGGGCGGGACGCCCGCTGAAGCTTCGCTTCTGAGGACTTTGTCCGATGTCGCTGGACCTGCGGTCCTGAGGACTTTGTCCGATGTGTTCAACAGGTTTACCGCTTTCACGGTTTATTGTTAAATATTTTGTCATATTTGGATCATTTTTGAAAGTGTTTGAATTTATGTCTGTTGAAATGTAATCATTGTTTTTGAAATATGTTATTGTTTTTTCCCAACTTCCATCTTTATTAATATCATGCTCGAAGGTAAATCTTCGCATATCTGCATATGGATATTTTTTCAAAAAATTTTCTTTAAACTTTTTATCCAAAATTTTTCTTTCATTCACCACAAAATCATATTTACTTCCATAATATTTTCTCGATGCTTTTTCAACTGAATCGTTAACGTTATCAATTTTCATTATTTATTTTAATAAGAAATAAATGAACGAAGTGAATGAAACGAAAAACATTAGCGACAAAGACGACACCAAAGGTGCAGCGAAGCTGTTTGCCGACATGTTTGTTATTGAGCAAGAGTTAAGAGATATTTATTACAATCCTAAAACAGGTTATCAATCTGCAGAAAGACTTTATCAAAAAGCAAAAGACAGACTTCCAAAGGGATTAAATGTTAGTAGAAAAATTGTACAAGACTGGTTAAAAACACAAGATACTTTTACAAGATACAAACCAATTGTAAAAAGACATAAATTTCAAAAAACATTTGTTAAAGACTTAGCTGATCAAATACAAATGGATTTAATTGATATGAAAAAATATAAAAAAGAAAATGATGATTATTATTGGATTCTTACTGCTGTTGAAATTTTGAGTAGATATGCGTTTGCTATTCCTGTCTACAGAAAAGATACTTACAACATGACTATAGCTGTTTCAAAATTACTTAGAAAATTCAAAAAAAGATTTGGTAAATATCCAAATGTAGCTCAATTTGATGAAGGAAAAGAATTTTATAATGTTGGTGTAAAGTGGTTATTGAAGGAACATAATGTTGAATATTTTTCCTCTAAATCTGTTAAAAAAGCAGCTATAGTTGAAAGATTTAACCGAACTTTAAAAACATCTATGTGGAAATATTTTTATAAAAATGAAACTTATAATTGGATTGACCGCGTCAGAGGTGAGCAAAGCTCCGTTTTGAAAAACCTCGTATATAATTATAACCATACTAAACACAAGAGTATATTAATGAAACCTGCTGATGTGAATGAATCTAACAAAGACCAAGTGTGGAATACATTATATGGTCATCCATTGGGAGATTTACCTCTACCTAAATTCAGAATTGGTGATACTGTTAGGATTTCTAGATATAAGAATATCTTTAAAAAAGGTTATGAAGGAAATTTTACAGAAGAAATTTTTAAAATTGTAAAAGTATTTAGAGGTGATCCAAACATGTATGAAGTGGAAGACCTTGAAGGAGAACCAATTATTGGAAAATTTTATGAACAGGAATTGTCTGTTTTGTCAGCTGTTAATGATGTTAATAAAAAGGGTGATAAAGATCACTTATATAAAGTAGAGAAAATATTAAAAAGAAAAAAAGTGAAAGGTAAAAATATGGTGTTGGTAAAGTGGGAAGGTTATGACAATAAACATAACTCTTGGATCGCGCAAAGCGCTCTGATCGGACAAAGTCCTCAGGACCACAGGTCCAGCAGCTAAGCTGAAGCTTCGCTTCTGAGACCTTCGGTCGATGCAATTGCAGAAAAAAAAACATCCAAAATATAAAATAAATAAATAAATGGATAATAACGGTTTTGATGATATAGAATTAAATGAGCGAAGCGAACAAGTTCTTAGAAATATAGAAGAAGAGGAAGAAGAGGAAACGGGTGAAACAAGTGGAGGAAATTTTGCTGATACAAATTTAGATACTGGAGAAACAACTATATTACTCCCAGACCAAAACACCAGAGTAACTAGAGTTAAAGACCCTGAGTCTAAAGGTTTTTTAAAAAAATTAAAAAATTTAGGGGGAGTTAAAAGATCAATGACTTTTGGTAAAAAAAATACTTTCAAAAAATATTTGATTTCATCCCTGAAAAGAAAAATGGAGAAAATAATACAATATTGTTAGAAAAAACTAGGTTTGAAAGAAATGAAAAAGGTAATTTTTCAATTATTTACAAAGATAAAAAAATTGGTAATGTCAGTGATGACAATGAACCAGAATTATTTGTAAAATGGAATAAGAATTATGTTAATGAATTCAGAGATATTTTAGAAAAAGCAAAACAAGAATATAAAAAAACACCAGATTATATTATAGATAAAAAAATATCTAATGAGGGAAATTATGATATGAGAAAAACCGAGAGAGAAAAAATAGTTGAAGATACAATTTCACAAATTGATAATGAAGTTAATAGAATAATTGATGAAAATAACTTGATTAAATTAGATGAAGATGAAAATGACCCAAGAAGAACATTATTTGATTCAGATGAATTGAGAGAATTTAGAGGTTTATTAGATTTTGAAGAAGCTGTCTCTCCGGTTGGTGGTGTTGATTATTTTGATTTATCAGAAAATGAAAGAAAAAATGTTTTACGTGAAAAAATTAAATCATTTGATAGAGAATATGAATATTGGAAAAATAAAGCTGATTTAGAAACAGCTGAACCCCAAAAAAGTATATATAAGAGTTTTTCAGAAATTGCAAAATTATATGCAGATAAAACAAGACTTGAAAATGGTGAAAAACCAATTAGTGAAGAAGGAATACAAATTTTAAATGAAAATGCTGAAGAATCTGACCTTGGAAGATTAGAAAGATTTAAAAAATGGGCAAAAGAAAATCTCGCAGGTTTATCAGCAGTAGCAATTTCTGTAGCAGGTATAATTACAGTAATAGTTATGGGTGCAAGAAACGCATTGAAAAAAGGTGCAAATGCAGTTGGAAAATTAGCAAAAGCAATTGCAAATATAGGTAAAAATTTTGGAGCAGTCATTTCAGCAGTTTTAAATTTAATTTCTCAAATATTATCATGGGGTGCAAAAGGTATTGCTTTTCTAGCTAAAAATTTATGGATATTAGTTATTGCAATCACTTACTTTTTATACAATGAATATTAAGAATACAAGCGATCGAAGTGAGCTAGAACGAAGTGAGCAAGGAATACAGAAAGATCGAACGAAGTTCTCAGCACCAAAGGTGCAAAAACCAAAAGGGTAAAGATTAAAAAAAAAAAAAATTTTAATAATAAAAAATGAATAGAGAAAACGAATTATATCCAGGATATAAAAGATCTAAAATGAGTGAAATTAAAGGAATTAGAACAAGGCGTGTTGTAACTTTAAATCCAAATTCAGTAAACCCAGAAGAAGACCTTTATATAGATATCCCAAAATTAAATCCTAATTTGTGTCTTGTTCCTGATTCATTAAAATTGTTATTTAATTTTAAAAATGCAAACACCAAGTCTTGGTTTTTAAATAACTTATCAAAATTGTTAAAGAAAAGATTGGTTGTTAAATTTGCTGGAGAAATTGTTTATGATAATAGTGGAGAATCTATTTTGGAAATTTACAAAGATCTCTGGAAAACTAAATCCGAAAGAGCAGATATGGTTGAATATGGAATCGCTCGAGAAAATCTTAGAAAATTAATTTCAAAAGATGACTCTGGAGCAACAAGTGGTAGTTCTGAAAAAGTTTCTGATAAACTAATGTTTGATATTTATGGTACAAAACAGTGCTTAAAATTGGAAAAAATACTATCAGATCATGGATTATATGCTCCTCATGGAATGATTAACAATTTTCAATATGTTTTAACTTTCCCAAAAGCAAGTGAAATTATGATAGCACAAAGTGGTGAAAGTGTTGGCGGATATACTTTGGAAAATTTAGAATTGGAATATGAAACGATTGAAAATCAAGATTTAGCAGTTGATGTTTTAACAAATTACACTACTGGAAGATCACTATCATATAATTATGTAACTTTGATGAAAACAGTAGAATGGGATAAAAACGCAACTTTACATAATGAAACTATAAATATTCCACGGAAAAGTATGAAAGCAGTTGTACTGTTATTTAGAAATAAAACTGTAACAGATAGTGAGCAATTTGTTTATCCAAATATAACAGATGTCAAAATTAGTGTTGAAGGGGTTCCAAATAGCATATATTCCCAAGGTTTTCCTAAAAGAAGATTTTTTGAAGAAGCATTTAGAATATTTCGCTGTAGTTATTTTGACTGTGATGCAGTTATGGATATTGAAAAATTCTACAAAGATTCATTTGCATTATGTGTGGATTTAAGAACATTAGATGACAACTTTGTTTATGGAACTGGTAAAAAATTAATAAACACACAGTCTGGATTATTGCTAGAAATTAAAAAAACTGCTATTCCTGCAAATGTAATGTGTTATATATTTGTAATAAGTGATGGACTGCTAAATATTGTAAATAAAGATTTGTCTTCAATTCAATTTTAAAAACAAGATTAACAACAAAAATAAAAAATGAATGAAACAAAGTATGAAATTAAACCATTTAATATGATAATTATTGGAATGACTGCTTGTGGAAAAACAAAATATCTTTTGGATTTTATAGAATCAAAATATAAAAATTATTTTGATTATATTTTTCTAATTTGTCCAACATTTGAATGGAATAAAACTTATGAAAATTGGAAATATGATAAAGACGAAGACTTTATTGCTATTCCTTGTGATCAAGACAATGTTGAAGATTGGTTAAAATTTATAGTAAATTTTTCAAAAGGAACCAAAAGTTTAATTATTCTTGATGATTGCACAAGTGGAAAAAATGTAAAAAATAGAACAAGTGAATTGGTTAAGTTAGGATTTAGCGCTAGACACTATAATCTTTCCGTTGTTGTAATTACACAACAATTTACAAGTATTGCAAAACCATTTAGAGAAAATATTTCAAAATTAGTCACATTTTATAATCCAAATAAAAAAGTTATGACAACAATAATTCAAGAATATTTAGACCTACGGTCCGCAGGCGGTGTGGATGACCGTAAAGAATTGGAAAAAATTTTAGAAACTTTGAAAACAAAAAAATATTCATTTTTGGAAATAAATTTAATTTTTCCATTTTGCTATAAAATAAATGAACGAGAATCGTGAAACGCTTGAAAATACTGAACATATAGAAATTCCGCAAATGGAATCAAATGCATCCGCGGGTGCTCAAGATGTTAAAAAAGAAGTAATGAAAAAACGCGAAGAATTGATAAGATTATCTGAAGATGGGGAAATTAGTCAATCTGTACAAAATTTGAAAAAAGTAAGTGATAAAGTTATATTAAAAATTTATTCTGAATATGAAATTAAACAAGCAGAAAAAGCAAATGTATTTTTAACAGATTTATTAATTAGTAAATTTGCAGATTTATTAGGTGGTTTAGAAGCAATTGAAAGTAGTGAAGAATTGGAAAAAGAACTGGAAAAAGATAAATTATTAAAAAGAGATGTAAAATCTGTGGTTGAAAAATTATCCCCATATCTACCATATCTTGGAATGTTATCTGGTGGTATTACTGTTGGAAAACATGTTATTAAAAAACGTGCTGACAAACCTAAATCACCTACAAATTAATTTTATAATATAGACTACTTATATTTATTATAAAATTACAAAATTATTTATCTTCATTTTTAGGTTTTTTAACATTATCATTTTTCAAATTAATTAATGAAGCAATTATTTTATCTTTTTCTGTATCATTTTTATCTTCATTTTCTAAAGATTTTAACAATTTTAAATGATTATTATTTTCTGAAAACTGAATTTCATGTATATTATTTTTCCCAAATGTCATTCCGGCTTCAAAATCTTTCATTCCAATATCAACATGAGCTCCGATTCTAAAACCACTTTTTTTAATTTTTCTAAAATTTATTGGTGGATAACCATGAAGATTTATATCAATATTTGTATTTGATTTTTTATTTTCATAATTTTCAATATTATTTTCAATACGCGAAGCGTGTGAAGTGTGTGAAGTGTGTGTATTATTTTTACTTTTTCTTTTTGAAATACAATTACCCATTTATTTATATTAAATTTTGATAATAACTAATTTTTCCGCAAATTTTACATCGAAATGTTCTAGGTTCTGAAACATAAATATAAAGTTTAAAAACATTATTCCAAAAAAATCTAAACAATTTACTAAATCTTAGGTAAAAATTTAGAATTTTCAAACATTTTTTACATATTGTAAATAAATATCTATTAGTATTTCTTAAAACTATATCATACATTTTTATTTAAAACAAATTTGATTTATTTTGATAATGTGATAAATTTGATTAATTTTGATGTGATAAAATTGATTAATTTTGATAATGTAAATAATTTAGGTAAATTTGAGAATCCGGTTTGAACCAGATTTGGTAGGTTATGAAAATGATTGACAGGTTTTGGGAAACCGGAAGTAATTCTTGGAATTTACTGACGTCATCACCAATTACTGGAAGTTGATACAATTTTTGAAAGCTCATTAAAATTCATAAAATGTGCTAGAATCCGGATATTATAGACTACTATGAGCTGTCCGTAATGCCGGTATCCGTTTGATAACCTATGAGAATGCTCCACTTTTTAGACGGAAAGTCTGGCCATCTAATAAAACAAGCTTTCTTTAAGGCAAAGTGAGTGAGAAGCCTAATTGGAAAATGACACGAATTACCATAAACCCTCAAGTAATTCAGGGTATTGATCCTATCATTCATTGTTTAATAATTTGATTGTAAGAATGGACATCTTACCATTTGTTAAACCGTTCAACGGTATTCTCACCGAACTTTTTGTTTTAATAAAGCAGAATTGAAATTTTAGACGTAAATATGACTATAAGCAGTCTAAATATAAAATAATTTCCAGTTTGGATTGTTGTTTATATGCGGTCAAATTCTGTGTGGATTTTTTTTTATTGCATGTCCAATATCAGTTATAGTTATAGTCAGGAGGATTTGTCTTTTTGAGAATTTTGAAAAATTATCAATGTTACTTGGATTCTCGGGAGATATATTGGAAAGGTGGGCGAGGGGTTGTTCTGTGCACGTATTTCTAGTTTGAGCACTGAAGCCAGTAAATGATTTAAGACCGGCAAAGGAAATGGCTTTCTTGGTGCCTGCGGCTGGTTTCGCCACCTCAGTAACTGGACAATTTATGACTTGACAGAGCAGTTCTCAAAGTTAGCTCCTTGGAATATGTATTTGCCAAGTGTTCACTTTTTCCAGCAACGCTTTGTCTTGGTTCTTTCTGATTTATATGAACAAAAGACGAAAGGGAACTCGCTTGCTGTCAGGATATTTTTTAAGCGACTAACTGTATTAAAACGACATTCTTTGCTGAAGTTGAATAGATGTCAATTAGTATAAATCTTGGGACTTTTCACGTTCTGGTGACCACTTACCTGAACTGCACAATCACAGGTGCGTCTGAATCGAATAGCTTTGAAGTACAGTTCTGCGAACGGAATTGTTTTGAGCAGCTTTCAAAAGTAGCTTCCCGGCTTCATTCTTCCCTAAGGGAGACTTCGTGTACGAAATATTACCGCCTGGATTTCGCTGGTGTTTATTGGTAAAGTAGAATGAAGATTCTGGTTCATTCATCTCTGTAGGACGATTATTTTTGAACATTTTGCAGTATTTAACCGTACAGCGTTCATGGTCAATTGTTTGAGAAGTGGGATAGAACACTCGTCATCCAGAAGAGTTGTCGAGGCCATGACAGTCTTTGGATGCTTCTTCCGCTTTCCACACAAAGATTTCATTGCCTCAATCAGGATTTTTTTCGCGACGAAATGTCACCCCATTGCAGATGTTAGGATGTATTTTTTGGCTCGAAACAAAAATACAAGGTAAACAGCCACCAGGTAACTCGCTGCAAAGCTACTTGTTTTTGGTCACCAAATTATCCTCCTGCAAAACAGTTGTCCGCTTCAGTCTTTCTCACTTCAAGAGTGATTTGTGCATGATGACCATTACCGTATTCGACCGGTAATGCATTCATCAGGATTTTAAAACCTCTCAGGAAAGTTTAAAGTCATCTGCGAGTAAATTTCCCGTTGAACCCTTTGTGTTGAGGTGCCACTGAATGCTTAGTTGAAAATACGCAAGAGTTGCAAGTTTATACGCAATTTTTCTTTTTTATTGATGTTTTGCCTTGGAAAACAGTACGTCTTTTACTTCCCTCTTCTCGTTCTTCTTTCGACAAGACTTGCACAAGGTTTGCTTGTCGTATTTTGTTTTATGTTTTGTATTTTCCGATTTTTGGTCAGCGATAAAACTGCAGAACTAGTTCATGTTTTCTTTGTTTACTTCATCGATTTCGTAATTCGTTTCATCTTCGTCACCAAAGTCTTGTACTTCTGGATAAATACTTAGCATAAAACCCTTATCATAGCATTTTTTCTTACTTTAGTCACATTTTTTCAAAGAGGTGGCTGGCATTGGTCTTCGCACGGATAAAAATTATCGAATTTCTGCTGATTTTCAGCCACTCCGGCCACTTTTAAAGTTCTCCACTATCGAAAGATACATTTTATTGCTGAAAATGCAAAGGTTAGCTGGTTTTCGTTGAAATCATGGCCACTCAGAGCGAAAATCATAATTCAGTAATAGCCGTATAACTACAAGTGGGCACAGAATAATACCAGAAGTCTCACTCAGTGTCGGTACCTCTGATGTACATGTCTTCGCGCATGTTGCCCCGCGCACACAGGAAGTTGAACGGCCGCCATGTTCTTGGAGAGTATAACGGAGTCATTTTCAGAGGGAAACAATATGGAGTAGCTCAGTTTGAAGGGGCCTGGCTAAATTTTGGACGTCGGATGGCGATTCTACGACCGAGGCTTGTTAAAGCAAAGGTAAACTGACTGTTTTTGTTAAAAAATTCAGAATACTACGCTAAAACTGATCACAATTAGGCAGTTTAACAATCCTTGTCTCTCGGTGATTCACCACATTAATAGTCCGTCCAGTAATCTGACATTTATTCAAATAATTTGAACTACATTTACACTACATTTTTACAGTCACGCTAAAATTTCTATTGACCAGTACAGTTTTTAAAAGTTACCTAACGGCCGTTGTTATATGTGTTAAACGTTTGACTTGAAACGATTAAAACTCGCTGGATATGTGCATACAGTGCATTATGTTATTAAGAACTAGGAAATATTTGAAGCTACAGTAAATCAATTAAACAGCGTCTATCTATAAAACTATGTATTCCTTTCAGTAAAGATTTAATCATCTTTTAATATCTTAAAAGAGTTTCGGGAGAAGTAGCCAACCTCACAATTAATAGTTACAGTGTATTTATGCCAGTGAAGTTTGGTAATGTGCATACGGTACGTAGACTTTGGCTTACATAGTTTCAACTCAGAATTTATGCATATGTATTTGTTTGTAATGCTTGGAAAGGCCTATACTTTAATCGTCAACAGCATACAGTACATAATTTACGTCAAATAATTTGGTCAAATGAGGTGAAAGTCCACATGTATAGTATGTAAATAACAAACTATAATGGCAGTTGCAATTTATGTATGGATAATTCCATGTAACTTACATTTAAATGGCAATGGAGATCTTACAATCCTTTGCTATTTTTAAGAAAATGTGAGTAAACTTTTAGCAATTGAAAAGTAACAATGTCACCGGATTTGTTTCTGTCCCCTCTAATGTAACATCAGCCATAAAATTACCCATATGTGACATGTTTTACATGTTATTATGTACAATACTATAAATCATAGTTATAAATCTTTAGCTTACCTCAGGCTTCTTGGTCTAGTTTTGTATCTTATGCAGCCTTCTGTACTGTAGCTTATGCAAGCCACATGTGTTTTTACTTCAACCTATGCAAGCCGTGTGCCACCTGCCACTATACTAGGTTACTGCTTACTATATATATATATATATATATATATATATATATATATATATATACATATACATATACATACATTTCCCAAATATCAAATTATGTACAGCATTACTTTTTAATTATCAAATTATATGTTTCTTTTTATAGTTATAGAATTACAAGTGTTTAACTTTAAAGTATTTCTTACTTTTTTTATTTGCAGATACTAGCTCTCGATTTCCAAACTTTAAGGCATAGTATAACCTCATTCTAATGAAAAGCTTCAAGAGAAATTCATCAGGAAATGCAGAGCATTCTGGAAGAGTGAACCTCGGGAGCTTTCTGTCTTACAATAACTTACAGTAAAAAAATAAGAAATTAAAAAGAAAAAAATAATAACAGGATTTGGTTTTTGAGAAGTCTACAATGCTTTATTAAAACTTACAATCCCTACCAGTAATTTCAATGTATGTTTAACAGTGGGTGGCAATGATCCTTAACAATGCTGGCCATTATTGAAATTCAGCAAAACTACTTATTCAGGTTTCCTAGTCTTTGCCATTGTATTATAATACAATTTAAATTTTAGAAATAATTCATATTATAAATATAACAACCATATTGCTCATATCAATCATTTTTGCCTTTATGAAGTGTCCCTAAAAGGTGCTTTCATGTTCTAAATGTTTCCTACAGTTTGAATTCTCATCAGAAAGTACTCCTCTGTGTGCTTGTATCAGACTGGGTTGATCTGAATGAACTTGAAGTCGAAATAGGAATGTAAATAAACTATAATCCATCAAAGAATATTATGGCCAACACTACAATTCTCCAAATGAAATCCAGCCTCGGCCTCCATATTGACTGGTACATTGTAAGTTTGAAACAGACACACTGAAACAGGACCTTCACCATCTGAGACCGTGTCACTATATAAAGGAATAGTTTCAAAAAAACAGCCCATAAAAAACTTCATATTCTGAATTTTCCTAGTATCAATATTAAACAGGGTTTGAACGGATGAAAGATCACAAAATTCCAGGAGTTTTCCAGGGTAGCAACGGTACTTTTCCAGGATCCAACCCCTAGTTTTCTTCTCTGGCAAAAAGAGCAAGAATGTAATCTTCCTTATGACAACAGTACAACATTATTTTGTTGGTTTCAATATAAAAATTAAGCAATAATGAACTCACGACTCGATTCAATTTGGATTTGACAGAAAAGCAAAGACAAAAGCAAACTAATCTATTTTGTGTATGAAAAAAGGAACTTTGGTGAATGTACGAATTGGCAGGTCTGGATTATCCAGGTTCAAATTCTTTACAAAATTCCAGGAGAATTACAGGAGTACCCAGAAAACAGCTGTTTTTCCAGGAGTTTTCCAGGGCCCTGGAAAGAACCGTATTAAGGGCTGAGAGCGACTGAGGTGTCGGTGAACACAAGCTAAATTCTACTCGAAAAAATTGTTTATATATTACCAAACTAATAAAAAAGTAATCACTTACCTCCTCTTCAATAGATTCAGAAATGTAATGAAAATCGTCCTCCTACTTTTCCAAATACAGCAGTTTTAGTGAGCCAACTTTGGTTTTCGCCATATTGTTAGTAGTTGAAATGCGCTGAGTATACCCTCCAAGAACATGTCGGATGCTGACATGCGCAGTTAAAAAAGTGTGACAAGTTTCCTCACGAGTGAAACTTCTGGTATTATTCTCTGAAGTGGGTCCTTCCAATATGGCCGCCGCGAGATTTTCAGCTTCACTTCCGGCTTCAATTTTCGCTGAGCGAGAGACTGGAGTTGCTCCATCCACTCTTATTTAGAGATCAGTGCTTCAACCGGGATCCCGGTACACCGAGATGCCCCGGTCTCCATATAAATGCAACTGCGAAAGTAACAGTAATTTACTAGAAATACGTGCACGCAACAACTCCTCGCCCAACCTTCCAATATATCTCTCGAAAACCCAATTAACAATGATAATTTTTCAAAATTCTCAAAAAGATAAATCCTCCTGACTATAACTGGAAGATAAAGTGGAAAACATACTCCGAAAAATAGTTCCATCTTGAACTCAAAATTTGAGAAAAACAAGCGGACACAGTGTTCAATAGTAATATTTCGAATTTATTACAAATTCATCATCAGACTAATTTACAAAAGCTGAACCTAGGTCAATATATAGGCACAAGCGTGGCGACATCATACAGGAAGAATGTGTAGGCGGAAGAAATTAGAGTGTGAATGAGTGATGTGTTAGGTCAGGTCAAATAATGAGAGTTCTTTGCTGGCTTTGAGTCCTACGTTTAGTTCTGGTTTTAGAGATTTGATGGAAAATGCTTCCATTAGTAAAAGTCGGTTTTTGTTAAGTGAATTATTTGCATATAGTATTTTGTAGTTGTTAACGATGAGATTTGTTAGCTTGGAAACGTGTATCTGAGGAAGTGTTTTGTCCTTCAAGTCGGTTATGTTTTGTGTGACAGTGTCTTGTGCGTTCTTGCATTCTAAAAAGTGTTGTCCTACTGCACTGGTGTCATGTTTAGTGGCATGCTCATGAAGTCTTGTTTTGATGCACCTTTCGGTTTTTCCAATGTAAGAATAGCCGCATCCAGGACAGGTTATTTGGTAAATGGCATTAGAACGGACTGAAGGAGGAATTTTGTCTTTGTTGGATGTGAAAAATGCGATCTTTTTAGTGTCATAAATTACTACAAATTTAACCGGTCTAATAAAACATCGGCGTAATTTCTTTAAACATGACTTAACAATATTTTCTCCTTGGGTTCCAAGGTAAGGCGGGCGAATCCAAATTTTAGGCAAAATATCATCATTGGTTTGCAATTGAGATGAAGAACAGGCTTTAGCAGAAGTACTAACTTTACGTTTAAACTTGTTAATCAGGAAATGTTTCAAAGAATTACGATATCCATTCCACGACATAAAAGACTTAATGTTTTTAACTTGGCTGTCAAATCAATGGGATCCTCTTTCGCGCCTGTACTCGCTAATAATCTACACACGCTGGACAATACACCCATTTTACAAGTTTCGAACCATTTCAAAGAAAAACTGCATGGATAAGATCACTCCTTGATCGCGCTCACAAAATTTTCAGCACTAAAAACTTATTTGACAGCCAAGTTAAAAACATTAAGTCTTTTATGTCGTGGAATGGATATCGTAATTCTTTGAAACATTTCCTGATTAACAAGTTTAAACGTAAAGTTAGTACTTCTGCTAAAACCTGTTCTTCATCTCAATCGCAAACCAATGATGATATTTTGCCTAAAATTTGGATTCGCCTGCCTTATCTTGGAACCCAAGGAGAAAATATTGTTAAGTCATGTTTAAAGAAATTACGCCGATGTTTTATAAGACCGGTTAAATTTGTAGTAATTTATGACACTAAAAAGATCGCATTTTTCACATCCAACAAAGACAAAATTCCTCCTTCAGTCCGTTCTAATGCCATTTACCAAATAACCTGTCCTGGATGCGGCTATTCTTACATTGGAAAAACCGAAAGGTGCATCAAAACAAGACTTCATGAGCATGCCACTAAACATGACACCAGTGCAGTAGGACAACACTTTTTAGAATGCAAGAACGCACAAGACACTGTCACACAAAACATAACCGACTTGAAGGACAAAACACTTCCTCAGATACACGTTTCCAAGCTAACAAATCTCATCGTTAACAACTACAAAATACTATATGCAAATAATTCACTTAACAAAAACCGACTTTTACTAATGGAAGCATTTTCCATCAAATCTCTAAAACCAGAACTAAACGTAGGACTCAAAGCCAGCAAAGAACTCTCATTATTTGACCTGACCTAACACATCACTCATTCACACTCTAATTTCTTCCGCCTACACATTCTTCCTGTATGATGTCGCCACGCTTGTGCCTATATATTGACCTAGGTTCAGCTTTTGTAAATTAGTCTGATGATGAATTTGTAATAAATTCGAAATATTACTATTGAACACTGTGTCCGCTTGTTTTTCTCAAATTTTGAGTTCAAGATGGAACTATTTTTCGGAGTATGTTTTCCACTTTATCTTCCAGTTATAGTCAGGAGGATTTATCTTTTTGAGAATTTTGAAAAATTATCATTGTTAATTGGGTTTTCGAGAGATATATTGGAAGGTTGGGCGAGGAGTTGTTGCGTGCACGTATTTCTAGTAAATTACTGTTACTTTCGCAGTTGCATTTATATGGAGACCGGGGCATCTCGGTGTACCGGGATCCCGGTTGAAGCACTGATCTCTAAATAAGAGTGGATGGAGCAACTCCAGTCTCTCGCTCAGCGAAAATTGAAGCCGGAAGTGAAGCTGAAAATCTCGCGGCGGCCATATTGGAAGGACCCACTTCAGAGAATAATACCAGAAGTTTCACTCGTGAGGAAACTTGTCACACTTTTTTAACTGCGCATGTCAGCATCCGACATGTTCTTGGAGGGTATACTCAGCGCATTTCAACTACTAACAATATGGCGAAAACCAAAGTTGGCTCACTAAAACTGCTGTATTTGGAAAAGTAGGAGGACGATTTTCATTACATTTCTGAATCTATTGAAGAGGAGGTAAGTGATTACTTTTTTATTAGTTTGGTAATATATAAACAATTTTTTCGAGTAGAATTTAGCTTGTGTTCACCGACACCTCAGTCGCTCTCAGCCCTTAATACGGTTCTTTCCAGGGCCCTGGAAAACTCCTGGAAAAACAGCTGTTTTCTGGGTACTCCTGTAATTCTCCTGGAATTTTGTAAAGAATTTGAACCTGGATAATCCAGACCTGCCAATTCGTACATTCACCAAAGTTCCTTTTTTCATACACAAAATAGATTAGTTTGCTTTTGTCTTTGCTTTTCTGTCAAATCCAAATTGAATCGAGTCGTGAGTTCATTATTGCTTAATTTTTATATTGAAACCAACAAAATAATGTTGTACTGTTGTCATAAGGAAGATTACATTCTTGCTCTTTTTGCCAGAGAAGAAAACTAGGGGTTGGATCCTGGAAAAGTACCGTTGCTACCCTGGAAAACTCCTGGAATTTTGTGATCTTTCATCCGTTCAAACCCTGTTTAATATTGATACTAGGAAAATTCAGAATATGAAGTTTTTTATGGGCTGTTTTTTTGAAACTATTCCTTTATATAGTGACACGGTCTCAGATGGTGAAGGTCCTGTTTCAGTGTGTCTGTTTCAAACTTACAATGTACCAGTCAATATGGAGGCCGAGGCTGGATTTCATTTGGAGAATTGTAGTGTTGGCCATAATATTCTTTGATGGATTATAGTTTATTTACATTCCTATTTCGACTTCAAGTTCATTCAGATCAACCCAGTCTGATACAAGCACACAGAGGAGTACTTTCTGATGAGAATTCAAACTGTAGGAAACATTTAGAACATGAAAGCACCTTTTAGGGACACTTCATAAAGGCAAAAATGATTGATATGAGCAATATGGTTGTTATATTTATAATATGAATTATTTCTAAAATTTAAATTGTATTATAATACAATGGCAAAGACTAGGAAACCTGAATAAGTAGTTTTGCTGAATTTCAATAATGGCCAGCATTGTTAAGGATCATTGCCACCCACTGTTAAACATACATTGAAATTACTGGTAGGGATTGTAAGTTTTAATAAAGCATTGTAGACTTCTCAAAAACCAAATCCTGTTATTATTTTTTTCTTTTTAATTTCTTATTTTTTTACTGTAAGTTATTGTAAGACAGAAAGCTCCCGAGGTTCACTCATCCAGAATGCTCTGCATTTCCTGATGAATTTCTCTGGAAGCTTTTCATTAGAATGAGGTTATACTATGCCTTAAAGTTTGGAAATCGAGAGCTAGTATCTGCAAATAAAAAAAGTAAGAAATACTTTAAAGTTAAACACTTGTAATTCTATAACTATAAAAAGAAACATATAATTTGATAATTAAAAAGTAATGCTGTACATAATTTGATATTTGGGAAATGTATGTATATGTATATGTATATGTATATGTATATGTATGTATATGTATATGTATATATATATATATATATATATATATATATAGTAAGCAGTAACCTAGTATAGTGGCAGGTGGCACACGGCTTGCATAGGTTGAAGTAAAAACACATGTGGCTTGCATAAGCTACAGTACAGAAGGCTGCATAAGATACAAAACTAGACCAAGAAGCCTGAGGTAAGCTAAAGATTTATAACTATGATTTATAGTATTGTACATAATAACATGTAAAACATGTCACATATGGGTAATTTTATGGCTGATGTTACATTAGAGGGGACAGAAACAAATCCGGTGACATTGTTACTTTTCAATTGCTAAAAGTTTACTCACATTTTCTTAAAAATAGCAAAGGATTGTAAGATCTCCATTGCCATTTAAATGTAAGTTACATGGAATTATCCATACATAAATTGCAACTGCCATTATAGTTTGTTATTTACATACTATACATGTGGACTTTCACCTCATTTGACCAAATTATTTGACGTAAATTATGTACTGTATGCTGTTGACGATTAAAGTATAGGCCTTTCCAAGCATTACAAACAAATACATATGCATAAATTCTGAGTTGAAACTATGTAAGCCAAAGTCTACGTACCGTATGCACATTACCAAACTTCACTGGCATAAATACACTGTAACTATTAATTGTGAGGTTGGCTACTTCTCCCGAAACTCTTTTAAGATATTAAAAGATGATTAAATCTTTACTGAAAGGAATACATAGTTTTATAGATAGACGCTGTTTAATTGATTTACTGTAGCTTCAAATATTTCCTAGTTCTTAATAACATAATGCACTGTATGCACATATCCAGCGAGTTTTAATCGTTTCAAGTCAAACGTTTAACACATATAACAACGGCTGTTAGGTAACTTTTAAAAACTGTACTGGTCAATAGAAATTTTAGCGTGACTGTAAAAATGTAGTGTAAATGTAGTTCAAATTATTTGAATAAATGTCAGATTACTGGACGGACTATTAATGTGGTGAATCACCGAGAGACAAGGATTGTTAAACTGCCTAATTGTGATCAGTTTTAGCGTAGTATTCTGAATTTTTTAACAAAAACAGTCAGTTTACCTTTGCTTTAACAAGCCTCGGTCGTAGAATCGCCATCCGACGTCCAAAATTTAGCCAGGCCCCTTCAAACTGAGCTACTCCATATTGTTTCCCTCTGAAAATGACTCCGTTATACTCTCCAAGAACATGGCGGCCGTTCAACTTCCTGTGTGCGCGGGGCAACATGCGCGAAGACATGTACATCAGAGGTACCGACACTGAGTGAGACTTCTGGTATTATTCTGTGCCCACTTGTAGTTATACGGCTATTACTGAATTATGATTTTCGCTCTGAGTGGCCATGATTTCAACGAAAACCAGCTAACCTTTGCATTTTCAGCAATAAAATGTATCTTTCGATAGTGGAGAACTTTAAAAGTGGCCGGAGTGGCTGAAAATCAGCAGAAATTCGATAATTTTTATCCGTGCGAAGACCAATGCCAGCCACCTCTTTGAAAAAATGTGACTAAAGTAAGAAAAAAATTGCAGATAACATTATGTTACTTTAGCAGTTTGGCAGTGACTTAACAATAAAGAGGAGATATTACCGTTTCAGTGTTAGTCTTGTCTTTGTTTTTTGGATTTGGAGTTTACCAAGTGTATGTTTTCGAGGTTTTATTTAAATTACTGTATTTGTTGAGCAAATTCAAGAATTTTCTGACTATCAATGAAAATAAACTTTGACTAACTCTTTTGCCGGGATCAATTACTGAATGAACCGTGCAAATCCAGTTTATTTCTAGATGTTGCTGATCAGTAAAAGTTGGGTTCTGTACTCTTACAAATGTTCAATACATGCATTTAGTTTGCACTAGTGCATGTTGTAGACTTGAGCTTACAGCGGTTTGTTGTGATTAAATAATGACGTTTTTAATAGGTTTTCACGTTTTTGATATAGCTTCTACTTACAGCTTGATTAGTATTGTTTTACTTGTACAGTAATCAAATAATTATTCATGTGAAATACGTTGCTTGGAGCTGCTTTGTGAGTTGGAGTTGAGGGAGAACTTTTTAGTCCAAGTCAAACGAAAATTAGTTAGATTTTTTCTTTAAAGTGTTCACAGAGCTCAATCTGCTGTATGATAGATTCTCCTGTTGATTAAAGTCATATTTTTGCCCTTATCAAGTGCATAGCAAAGAACCACAGCAAAATTTGTTATTGTTGTCTTGAGAAGGAAACAAAAGCCAAGCTTTATCATACAAAATCAGAAAAAGTTAAATAAATTTGTCCTCTTCCAACAACAGGAAGAACCAAAATCTAATTTACAGCAATATTGGATAACCTAATCAGTTACTGCATGCATTTGTGTAAGTGTTCACTGATCCCTGGAAGACCAGTAGAGTGAATTGTGGTGAAAAACTAAATATATACCCAGAAAAACAGACTGGAAAAAATACCCTGTGTAAAAAGTGGGAAGCTTATGACTTCTTGAGTCAAATGAACCCTATCATCATGGTTACTAGTGGGAATCTCTAACCACTAAGCAACACCAACTGAGGTGGTCAAGAAAAGATTGCATGTGTCAACCCATCTATCACCTGAGAAACAGTGATGTGTTCAAACTACTGAGGTACAAAGGCGAAGATTGTTAAGGAAAGGTTTTTATCAATGTGTCACTGACTTGGCGCTAGCAGTAAAATCTAGCATCCAAATCAACATATTAACTTTAAGACAATGAAGGCAAGCCATATACAATAATATCTCAATGAAATACGACCACGAAAATCTTACCATGAGGTTTCATTTTAGAACTCTTCGAATAAACGGCCAAGTTCGATTTCCACATATTTAGATTCAAGTGTTCAAACACATGTACAGCATTAGCCGGAAATTTGCGGTTCAATACATCCTGGGCTTTTATCTGCTACAAATAAATCAGGACTTAGGCAAAACACATCACAGAAAATCGGTTAATAATAAGGGTTACTTAAGAAACAAAGAGAGATACAAATACACATGAATCTCTTACAGACTCGATAGACATTTATAGAATTTTGAAGTAAGTATACAGACGGATGCATTTCGCAAAATAATGCATTTGCAAAACAAAAACAAATTCAAAACACTTATTTATTGCTTAAAATAAGATTAAGAACCTTAATTTGTTGTCAAGTCATCTCAACCTCCCTGTAATTGGCGAAAAATGCCGGCTAACCGCTACAACTCCTATTTACGCCATATTGTTTGGGACCTGGTTGGGTCCTTCCAATATGGCTGCCGCTCCTTGACTTCCGGCTTCACTTTTTGAGCCCAGTTGCTCTATCCAGTGTTATTTGGAGATCAGGGGGTTGAAGCAGCCGAGATGCCGGGTAGGCGGGACAAATTTTTTTTTCATGTAAGCGCAATATCCACGTACACCAGGATAAATTCGACTGAACGGAGCATGCTTAAACTTTGGATATTATATTCAAAATGGCTGACATGTACTCACGTTCAGGGTCATCAGAACCACCAAAAAAGAAAACGAATGGAAACAACTTTTGTTGGGACGAAAGTATGCACAGCGATTTGATCGACTGCCTACGTGAGTACAAAATGCGATGTGAACATAATGGTATCGATTTTGATGATGACAAAGTGGCCCAATACCGAACTGTTCGGTTAGCAATGGCTAAAAAATACGAACATGATATCACTCTGTTCGGTCCAGTCTCCGTAACTCCACCTCCTCGTCAGATGCAAGAGCGTAACCAACAGGAAAAAGCGGTGTATGATGTACAATCTAAACAGGAGAATAATCTTATTTCGCGTGGTCATAATCGTATTTTGGAAAAGGTAAAGAGTTTACGTCAAGAGTTTTCGAAAGCTGTTCCTGCAGGAAGAAGTGGAAGTGGTAAATAAGTATATGATCATTATGATTCACTAAAAGAGATTTGGGGTGGTTCTCCAAACACGGAGCCATTGCCTTCAGGTGTTGATACCGACGAAGTCAATCAAGTTCACCATTTGGAAGATTAAACTGATGAAAATCATGCAACGGAGTCCTCAAATAAAGCATCGTCTAGTGATTCAGTTGTTGCCAAGTTAATTGATGAGAAACGTAAACATCTGCAAAGAAAATTATCAGCATCACAGCGAGATGACCTATTAATTGGTGAAGCCAAAGAGGAGAAATTATTCAGAAGAGAAATAGCTGCTACCTTAAAGAATTCATCAGAATCCTTTGCTGGAGCATTGAATAACATCAGCCAGTCAATGGTGCAAATAAGTGCATCCCTCAATCGTTCTTTAGAAGTATTGGCACCAGGGCCGTCGGAACAGGGGCGGCTTCGGCCGCTCCACTTTTTCGGCCAATTTTATGCTGACGTAAGCATTTTTAAAAATAAAACAACATTACCAATGTTTTACTTTATTTGAGTTCACTAACTGTTAAGATGCTACCACTCATTCTTTAATTACGGAAGTTAACAGCGAAATCGGCGTGATTGTTTGAAACACGCGATATAATGCTGCTAATTTTAGTAATTTGAAACCTCTCAACCTCTTACGATTGCTAATTTATTCAAAAATGCATTGCGCTGAAATTCGAAAGTACAACGTTTTTGCTTGGGGCCTTTTTGTCAGTATTCAGTGGATGCGTTCACAACGTGATGGCTTCAACTAGTGACTGCCATAAAAAGCTTCCAACTCCAATAATAGGCAATAAAGCGCACCAGCCACGTTCCTTCAAGTTTCCCAAGCGTGATTTTGGCAAAACGTCAGTTGTGAAGCGCTCGTTTCAGCCGCAGTGGTTTGACAGATGGCAATGGCTTCACTACAGTGAAGAGAAAGATCTCGCGTTTTGTTTCACATGTATCGTTGCGTACGAAAACAACCACCTTGTACCAGATCGATGCCTTGAACCAACATTTATT
Source organism: Heliopora coerulea (assembly GCA_030142905.1). Taxonomy (NCBI): domain Eukaryota; kingdom Metazoa; phylum Cnidaria; class Anthozoa; order Scleralcyonacea; family Helioporidae; genus Heliopora; species Heliopora coerulea. The sequence continues at coordinate 138,229 of JASJOG010000408.1, forward strand.
TCTACTGGCTTCTGTAGCTGGAAGGATGCTGCGCCGAAGTTCAACAAACACGAAGGAAGTCGTTGCCACAAAGATGCTCTTCTAAAGACGAACACGATTCCCGCAACTACTAAAGATGTGAGTGAAATGTCATCGTCAGAAGTTGCAAAGGAGCGTCAAGAGCGAAGGAAAGCGTTTCTTAAGTTGCTGTCGAATGCGCGTTTTCTTTGTAGACAAAGCCTTGTATTTCGCGGCGACGGAGACGAGTCCGATTCAAATTTTGTGAGACTAATTCACCTTAGATCAGAAGATAACCCCAGCCTCACTGATTGGATTAAGAAGAAGACAAACAAGTACAGTTCGCATGACATGCAGAACAAAATGATAAAAGTCATGGCCTTGCAAGTTTTGCGTGACATCGCAGCAAGTATTCAAAATGCGCCATTCTTCACCGTGATGGTCGACGAAACAACAGACGCCTCCAACGTTGAGCAAGTGGTCATCTTACTCCGATGGGTCCGTGAGAAGTTTTAAGTTTCTGAAGAGTTAATTGGCTTGTACGAAGTGGCATCAACTGGGGCCGAGATGATTAACGGTGTCATCACCGACGTTTTCAAGGGATTGAATCTTGCCGTCTCAAAGGTGCGGGGAAAGTGCTACGACGGTGCTGCTACCATGTCTGGCAAGAATTCCGGTGTGGCAACGAGACTGCAAAGAGATGAGCAAGAGCTGTTTTCACCCATTGTTATGGACACTCGCTAAACTTGGCCTGTGGCGATACGATCAAACGATGCAAACTTATGCGCGACGCACTGGACACGAAACATGAGATAACCAAGTTGATCAAGAAGTCACCGGCACGTGATGTCATTTTCAAGCGATTAAAGGAAGAAACGGCTAGTGATACCCCCGGTATCCGTGCTCTTTGCCCAACCAGATAGACTGTCCATGCTGGAGCTTTGAAAAGCATCCTTGGGAGCTTTGAAAAGCATCCTTGACAACTTCGAAGTGCTCCTGAAACTTTGGGACGAATCTTTAGAATGTCTCAAAGACACGGAAATGAAGGCAAGAATTCAAGGGGTTGCTGCTCAGATGACAAAATTCGTTTTTTTCTTTGGTGTTTCTTTGGGTTTGCTCATTTTGAAGCACACTGGTAATCTGAGCAAGGCTATGCAAGGAACAGATGTGTCCGCTGCAGAAGGGCAGAAGTTGATGTAGATGACGGTAGCCACGCTGGCGTCCATACGAAATGACACCAGTTTCAACTTGTTTTGGCAGAAGACCAATTCCGCTGCTGAAGACGTCGACGTTGAAAAAACCCTCGCTACCTCGGCGTCGCAAGATCCTCCGTCGCCTGGATGACGGTTGTGCGCCTACGTTCCCTGACTCAGTAGAGGAACACTGCCGAAGCATCTACTTTGAAGCGCTCAACCTCATCGTATCCTACATCGAGGATCGTTTTAACCAGGCTGGCTACAAAACTTTTCGAAATGTGCAAGAGCTTCTCTTGAAGGCTGCAGCTGGAGAACCATACGACGACGAACTGCGTTCTGTGCTCTCTTTTTATGGCTCTGATTTCGATGCGCTACTTCTTCCAACGCAGCTGGAGATTTTCTCACAAGATTTCCAAGCTGATGGCAAAGTTACCGTACGTGAAATCGTCCGCTACTTTCAGAAGTGCTCTGATGCTCAATTGCAGCTGCAATCTCAGGTCAGTAAGTTGGTGAGATTATTGCTCGTGATGCCCGCTACTAATGCTGGAAGTGAGAGGTGCTTTAGTGCTTCACGAAGAACAAAGTCTTGCCTCAGATCGACGATGAAACAAGGACGACTGAACCACTTGATGTTGCTACATGTGCACAAGGAGCGCACCGATGACTTCGACCTGGTGAATGTTGCCAATGACTTTATTTTCAATGGCGAACATAGAAAGAACATATTTGGCGCAAAGTTTAGGCCATTTGATCTTTCGTAATTATGTAGATAATTGTACTTCAAGATCTAGACTTAATTATACTGCTCGTACGTTTTTTACTGCAATATCTAAGTTGTATCGTTGTTTGCCTGCTTATATATTATGTTATGCAATTATTTTTGTTGATTAGGGAAAATGTCTGTACAAAATATTCTAATTTTCACATTTGCGCCAATTTACTATGTTTGCCTTAGTGATACTTTAGTATGTTTTAATACATCGTAACGTTTGTTTACTGGGACAGATTTGGTTATTGATGGTAATTGTAAATAGATCTTTGTATACAACTTTCACATGTTTCTCTGTAAACGAAAACGAAAACGAAAACGAAAACTTGAATTTGAACAAGCAATCCAGCGGTGTACAGAGTAGTTTCACACAAAAAAATATTTCTTACAAAACGCTATGGTATTCGACTCGTTTTCCTTCAGGTGCTTCTTATAGCCGCCCCACTTGCAAAAGCGTTCCGCCGGCCCTGATTGGCACAGACACTTGGGGCACCTAAAGCAACCCATCGTACACTTCTCCTTCCTGCATATTATCCAAGGGATAATCCACTTTGTTATCCAGCAATGAATTTGGAAAAATTCAACTACCAACAAAGCTAGTATTGTATGCCTGAAGTCAACTGGTACTGAACGTTTTGCCCCCTTTTAATGTTATTGGTTTGTTACCATAACATTTCGGTTACTTTCTGTAGCAGACATTTACGTTGACTACACACAAGTTGTTTCTGTTGTTTCTCGTCAGTAAAGTGTGTTTTGTACAGATGGAACATTTTAATTTAATGTGAACAGCACTTTGTGATTATAAATACTGAAGCATTATGATCTTATATTGCAAATGCAACCAAGGTTATATAAGCTCATATTAAAAAACTGTATTAAAAAAAATATATTTGAAATGCAATTATTTTCAACTGTACTGACAAATAGATCCTTGTTTCTTTCCATTTATAGTTTTTATTTTTGTGTATCTAACAAGTGACTTCAGTATACATGTACTGTGCATATGAGTGTTATTTGACCCTGGTTGCAGTTTGCCATCTATGTTATTGTTCAAAACAAAACTTCAACAAACACGATTAACAGTAACTATAAAAGCTAATTTGCATTGTTGATTAAAACTTGATCAACAGTATATTTACAGGTATGTTGAGTTGTTCTTTTCTTTATTTACATATTAAATGGCATTAGCTTCTGAAATATGTTGTTGTATATATGATGTTATAAGTCCCTCACAACTAAACCACCATCTGTGTTTGCAGAAAATATTGGTTCTGGAATGTTTTCCCTTTCATTATCAATATATGTATTTAGATGTACAGTCAATTGTTGCTCAACTAAATCTTTATCAAGATAACAATTGTTTAACTCACAGAAGTTGTGGATAACAAAACAAGCATAAATTGCAATAGAAACAAATTCTAACTCTAAATCAACCTTTTCGTAAGGAAAGACCAACGTGCTTTCAGTCTTCCAAATGCACATTCGATTGGATTTCGTGCTGACCTTAACACGTTGTTAAAGACAACTTGAGCATCTGAAGTACATTTTTCATATCCTTTCATGCAGTAAGGAGTCAAAGGGTACGCAGGGTCACTAATTAAATAGCTACCAACTTTACTACGTTGGGGTAACAGTTGTTGATATGTAACAGGTAAAGTTTTTCCTCTCAACGTCTTATTGACACTTGAGTTAGCAAACACTTTTGCATCATGCACGCTTCCTGGCCATCGACAGTCAACGTCCGTGAATTGACCTTTGCAGTCACAAATAACTTGCACATTTAACGAAAAGTTCATCTTGTATGAAAAGTAATCTTGTGAATTTATGGTTGGTCTTTTTATCGATATGTATGTGGCATCAACGCACCCAAACGCTTGCACTAGTCCATATTTAACTTCAAATTCTTCAACTTTTTTCGCATTTCATTTTCATCTTTTGGCAAACTTACGTATTTTGTGCCAAGGTGATATGTAATAGCTTTAGAAACTTCATGCATTGCTTTTGAATCTGTCTTTACACGAAGACCAAACGAATTAGCTGTTATATTGAGTGATCCAGTGTCCTTGAGGATAATACAATGTTATTCCCAGTTTTTTTCAGCTATTGTACATCTATGGTTTGGTGATGCTGGGTTTGGCGTGATGAATGGCTTTAATTCTTCCAGTAATTTGAAAAATGACAGCCTTAAAATTCGGAAATCCTTTTTCCACTCGTCTTCTGGCAGTATATTCTTCATCATGTTGTCCTACCATTGATCTGTCCTGCCTTCTCGAATCCAACATGACCGATGCTTTTTACGCAGTTGTCTTGGTCGAACTTGTTTCATCTTTCGTATATCAGACTGGTAGCAAATGTGACAGTTTGTGTTTTGATGTAAGCAGTGCATAAAAACAGAATTCCCTGCAGCTGAAATAACATACATAGCAATACTATTTGCTGAAATAGAAAAAGCATAACAAGTCTTCGTTTCTTTGGCTCCATTTTTTCAACTTTCCCGCGCTTTTTAATACCTGGCATGAAATTCATCCCGGGCAAGCGGGACGGCACTTCGTACTACATATAAACCCGGGGTGAAATTTGTCCCGGTATACCGGGATCATATAAACAGGCCCTAATTTCAATGTCTGTTCCGTTGAGGAACGAAAAAGAAATAATAAAATAGAATTTTGTTGATCAAGCAAGAGGTACATACTCAGTGTCTTAAAAGCTCCTCTACAACCATGCCACGATACTGGAGTGATACAAAAAAGTTTTCAGTCGCCGAGCAATTAAATCGAAAAATGTCACTTAAGTGAATGAAAGAGAAAATCCAGAAAAAAAAGTCCAAAGAAAATTAGTAATAAACCCAGCGAAATTTTGCATGCTGGCGATGGATAAGATATACACGTAATTTCTGTATTCACTATGATTGACAGGTGAACTTCAGCTACATGTGATAAAATGGAGATGGTTTGAGAAGCTGTCACGAAAAGCTACGTCCAGCTTTTTGTGTAGTACGCTTGACCCTTGAGGGTAGTTTCGTACGAGATAATTTGATATTAATGGTTCCTGACAGGATAAATAAAAGCATTTCAGGTTTTTAAAAATGTCAATAAATTCTTTATAGTTTTTCACGGCTTTAAACGTACCAGTAGACGCTAAAACACTATTAACATGTTCTTTTGTCCTATGTATGGGATAGATACCTTTAAGAAGAAAGTAGGCTTTAAGCCAGATACATCTTTAAGGTGCCGAAGGACCTGAGAAATGATCAGTATAGGACATGGAGGTACCAGCACATTTTTCCACCAGTCGGCAAAATTTCCTACAAAATCAAATTTTTCCATAAAAAGTCACCAACTGGGGATACCAGCGCATTTTTCACATAAAATATGTACCAACGCGTTTTTTCATCAGTCAGGAAATTTTCCATAACTGAGGATACCAGCGCATTTTCCCATTACTTATAATTCATTAAAAAAATCACATCAAAATTCGCCATCAAACAAATCTCACAAACACCCAAATATGCAAGAGTGAAGCAATCGCTTACAATCAATGTTACAATATCATGATACCTCATATTGGATCTTGTTATATATCTTTGAATTTTTACTCCAAAACTATTCTTTGACAATGTAGATAAGTGAGGAAACCGTGCTAATACACTACTAGCCACTGTTAATGTTATTGAGCCGGTATTTAATCCTAGGTAAATTTTTTTAGTCTCTTGTACTTCCATTTATAACAGACAGCCAACTTGTGATAGTAGACATACAGTTCTTTCAACATTTTAATTTGATCATATGAAAGATTTTCATTAATATGATTGAAAATTAATCGATCGTTTCATATATATTAACATGTATTATGAATTTATTGGTTTATTTATCATGTATTATAAATTTATCACAAAAACGTTTATGGTGTAGCAATATATCTGATTCAGTCATTTTGTGTCTATATAATAAGAATAAAGCGATATCTCACTTAAGAGGAGCTATGCCACTAGGATTTAAGTCTCCAAACGGCATCTGTGTAGAACCAACTGAGGAATAAGAGGTAAAGGTTACTAATTTTTCTCCATTACAATAAATAAACTATTGATTCTGCACTCCATCTACATCCCAGTGAACACTTAGACAGATCCATTTATTTAACTGACCACAGTTAGCCTTAGATGTGTAAGATCCCTTTTTTTGGGTCCCGATGTGAGACCAACTGTCAAATGATCTCCCCCATAAGAAACAACTAAATCAGACGTTGATAAAGACGACGCAAACTTGTCGAAACCTCGATTGTCGTGTCCGAACCTACCATTACCAATAGTTATTGGCATCCTAACTATTAAGCCGATGCACCAGAAATACATTTGTTTTTTCTTGGCCAACTAATTGGTTAAGATTAATATCGCTAAGCATCCTCTGACTGCCGCTAAATTTCATAAAAAGTCGCTTATTTCCTTTTTCAAAATCTCTGCAAACTGTTGGTTTCAATAAATTAGTACTTTGAAAGAATTTAATCGTATAAAATAGATATTCGTCTTAAACTATCAAAATTTACTTCAGACTAGTTCGCATGATCTAACTTGTATAAACAAACGTCGTTTCGTGTATAATATTCCCATATCAAAGTTTCGATTAACCTAGCATGAATGTAGCTTCGCAGATAATTGGAAAGAAATAGTTTGCTAATTCTGTTGGAGCTGATATGTTTTTTAAAGAGTTCAAACACAACATTCATATCTCCACCACTTAATGGGAGATATTGTTTTAACTCTTCTTGAACCTTATCGGCTTTATTTTCATAACCAAAATATAAACTCATACATTATATTATACGATATATTTACTTATTAAAAAGCTGCCAAAAACTGATATAACCATTGTTGTAACCAGTACAGAATCATTACTTTTGTTCATAGGGTCTAGGTGATTAGATTGTGTTTGAACTTGTGGCACCTTTTAGGTTCTATATGTAGTTTATTTTCTAGAGCTTCCAGCTGATTTTCTACTTCTTTATGACCTTAGGTCCTATAAGTGTTTTTTCATCAAGAGTTTCTAGATGTGGTGCTTTCATATTCTGATGAACGTTTTTTGATCTATTGATAATACCATAATAATTTATATTATTAGTCCCGAATTTCATATTTCGTGTAGCTACTTATAGTCGATTATTATAACCATGAACTGGATTCTTCAATATTATCAAACTGCTTGGCAACAGCCACAACGAGGGAGATATTGCCAAGCTCAAAACAACGTTGGTGTCTGAGATCGCCCGATTTATGTTATTTATAGACATTGAAACGTCGTAATTTAGTATAGTATCACTGACCAATTTTCTAAATTTTTGTTGAGTTTCTAGCGCACTCTCTCGAGCAGAAATTATTGGTTGTTTTGTTTTGCTTGGGAACCCAGAATAACGCTTAAGTAGCTCTCAATTGATTGGCTGATATATTGGATACCAATTTGTTTAAATCCCTTGAATATCACTGGTATATACCGCTTATAATCATTATGTAAAGAGCTCGGAGTAATTGATATACAACAACCCTAACGGTGTCTATATATCATGTTTCCACGAATATGTTCGATATTGTGGTAGAATTTCCTAGCATTAAACTCTCTGGATATATCACTCATTGTCTCGCCGCCTTCCATTCTGCGCAATAATCGTCTAATAGTGAAATACAGATGATAACGCATTAATGATGTTATTATTGGGTGAACAGATGATGATGTGTAAGATGCTGAATAGATACACCACAACGATAACTCGCACAATATACAGAAAAACAAACTCTATAATAGCATTCGTTATCGTCCCAATCGGCTTTATTATAATCAGTGGTAATAACCAAAATTGGCAATTTCGATCAGAAATAATCATTTTCATTTACATAAATACGAAAATTTTCAATCGGATAGTCCAGAATGTAATGACCGGCGTATTTATAAGTTAATTGATATCCTTCTATATATTGTACGTTCGATTCAGGCATTTCTTGTGTAGTACCACCTGTTTGCCACATCTTCGGGAATCTTAAACTCAAATCTTTATTAATATTTGTGGCAATCCTTTCTGTATTGAATTTTGAACCGTATAAATCATAATTATACATTTCATTAATTAAAAACCTTTTATCGGTGATTAACACGTAGTCTTTGTAGTTCGGTGAAATCATATATAAAGCATCAATTGATTAAAATTGATGCTTTATATATGATTTCACTTTTCAATTTTCCGGAATTATCTAGATTATAGCCAACTTCAAATTTATCAACCTTAGTATTACGATATTTTTGTTTGAACCAACTTATGGCTTGTTTTCGTAATTTCTCTGAAACCATTTATAATATACCGTATAATATATATATAGCCACTGCAAAGCCACTCAGTAATACCATATGTTAAAGGAACTTCAGAACCAATCAAAAGAATCTTAGGTAAATACAATGTAAAAACGGCGCTTAAACCTTACAAAACGTTGGGGCAAATATTTCCGAAACCGAAAGACAAGCTTGGAAAAGAACAAATAAAAGGTGCGATTTACTCCATTCCTTGTCGGGATTGCGAACGAGTCTATATCGGACAAACGAAGAGGCAATTCGGAACCCGCTTGAAAGAACACAAAAGCGCATTGTCGGCAAAACGGATAACCAATTGAGCTCTAGCGGACCATAGCTTCAAAACATCCCACGAAATTGAATGGAACAATGCTTCCATTATCTCATGTAATCCTCACTATCATCAAAGGATTTGCTTGGAAGCGTGGCATATTAATAGCACGGATTACGCCATAAATAGAGATGATGGGAATCTATTTCCAGAAGCTTACAAACATCTCATTAAAAAACATGAAAACGCTAGCGGTACTATAAATACGGGTACGACTTCAGACGATTCTAACCCCTGATGAAGACACAGTAACGCGAGTGTCGAAACGTTGGGTAAAACACAGTGACATGTTTGAGGAAGTTGATCGTCCAGGTTAGTGTAGTCTTGAGAAAGACTGTTGGTTGAAGTGACTGACGTTTCGACAGCCTTAGCGGCGGTCATCTTCAGAGTCAAAAGGAGAGTAAAGGTCAGGTTCGCCTGTATTTGTATCTGGCTTGTCCGTGATAAGTGGGCGGTCGTATTAGTCATGGAGGTGTGATATTTGGCGAGAAGCAATGGGTGTGGTTGTGTAGGCGTTAATTATCAGTTAGTCGAAGTGTAAGTCTGTTGGCTGCTCGCACGTTTGACTTTGTGAATTAGTCGTTTGTAAGGTCCCGGTAATTGTTGTGATCGGTTTAATGGATTTTGTTCTAAATTCGTATACCAGCTTTCTAGTGTGAGTCGCTGTTTGTAGTTGGTGCTGTACGTAATGCATTTTGCCGAATCCCAGTCAATGTTGTGTTTGGTTTGTCGGTGGTGTTCGGCAATGTGGTTGGTTTTGTCTCCGTTTTTTGTCGCTCGTTTGTGTTCTGTTAGTCGTATATTTAAGTTTCTGCTAGTCTCACCTATATAAGTGGCTTGGCAGTCGGAGCAATTAATTTTGTAAATTGCACCTTGTCTTTCGTGCGGTTGTTCTCTGTCCTTAACGTTAGTCAGTACATGTCGTAAAGTTGTGATGGGTTTGTGCGCTACTCGTATGTTGTATGGTCGTAAGATACGCGAGATAATCTCAGACGTACCTTTTATGTAGGGTATCGTTGCTGTAGTTGTTGTCGGACTGTTGTTTTTGTCGCCTTCATTGTCTTTGTAAGTGTTAAGTTTGATGAAGTCAGAGTTATAGTTGTTTTTGTGGAAAACGCATTGTAGGTAGTCATTTTCTTGGCGTAGAGCGTTGGGTGAGTTACAAATGAGTTGTGCGCGTCTCGTCAATGTTTTGATGGTGGTAGCTTTGTGTGAGGTTGGATTGTACGACGATTGGTCAAGTAGTCTGTCAGTATGCGTTGGTTTCCTGTAGACAGTGGTCTGTAGTTTGTTATTGTCACGACTTACCAAACAGTCAAGGAACGGAATAGCTCCGTCTTCTTCAATCTCTTTGGTAAATTGTATGTGACTGTTCTGTTCGTTAATGTGTTTGTGAAACTCGTCAATCTCGTCTTCGGGTAGTGCAGTAATCGTGTCGTCAACGTAACGAAACCAAAAAGGTAACGTGTGTTTGTAAGTTGCAAGAGCTCGTTCCTCTATGGATTGCATTACAATTTCAGCAACCACAACAGAAACGGGTGAGCCCATTGCCGTGCCATGTAACTGTTTGTAGTGTTTACCGTTGTATTGAAAGTAAGTTGATGTGAGACAAAGTTCCAGTAGTTCCACGATGTCCCCTGTAGGTAAAGGAAGTGCGTCAGTAAATTCGTTGATGGCAGTTTTGGTGCATTCTAGCGCCAGTTGAAGCGGAATACTGGTAAACAGTGATTTCACGTCAAAAGACACTAGCTTGTGGTTGTGTGGTATTTGTACTGTTTTGAGATTGTTGATGAAGTTTTCAGTCGATCGTAGTCTATGTTGTGACTTGTTGGTTAGTGGTTGCAGTATGGTTGTTAAGTATTTGGAAAGTTCGTAAGTAGGCGACCCACAGAACGAAACTATAGGTCGCATGGGTATTTGTGGCTTGTGAAGTTTCGGTAGTCCGTACAGCTTTGGTGATCGCGGTACCGAACACCTGAGTCGATAGTAGGTTTGTTGAGTGATCGTGTTAGTTTTTCTCATTGAGAAAATTTTGTTGTTAAGTTTTCGTTGAAGTGATGGTGCAGGGTCTCGTTTAAGTAGTTCGTAGGTTTGTTTGTCGTTAACTAGTTCGTCCATTTTGTCGTAGTAATCGGTCTTGTCCATAACAACAGTAACGCGTCCTTTGTCTGCTGGTAGTATGACAATGTTTTCGTCATGTTTTAGTCGTTTGAGTGCTTCTTTTTCGACTGTCGTCAAGTTAGTATCACGTATAGAGGCCGATTGTACGGTGGAGGCGACCCTACTCCTGATCTCGTCTTTTGTTGCTTCTGCCAAATCTCTTTGAGAAGCTAAGACAGCCTCGACACTCGATATAATCGCCTCAGTCGGTATATGTTTGGGTGTTATAGAGTGTTTTAGTCCGTAGGATAGTAATCGAGTTTCAGTTTCGTCTAAAGGGCGCGAGGAAATATTCTTGACCCAGTTATCGTCATGCTTTTGTCGTTTACGTGTTCTGCTGCGTTGTAATCGTTCAAGTTTCTGTTGGTATTTCGCTCGATATAAACAAAATATCGAGCGAAATACCAACAGAAACTTGAACGATTACAACGCAGCAGAACACGTAAACGACAAAAGCATGACGATAACTGGGTCAAGAATATTTCCTCGCGCCCTTTAGACGAAACTGAAACTCGATTACTATCCTACGGACTAAAACACTCTATAACACCCAAACATATACCGACTGAGGCGATTATATCGAGTGTCGAGGCTGTCTTAGCTTCTCAAAGAGATTTGGCAGAAGCAACAAAAGACGAGATCAGGAGTAGGGTCGCCTCCACCGTACAATCGGCCTCTATACGTGATACTAACTTGACGACAGTCGAAAAAGAAGCACTCAAACGACTAAAACATGACGAAAACATTGTCATACTACCAGCAGACAAAGGACGCGTTACTGTTGTTATGGACAAGACCGATTACTACGACAAAATGGACGAACTAGTTAACGACAAACAAACCTACGAACTACTTAAACGAGACCCTGCACCATCACTTCAACGAAAACTTAACAACAAAATTTTCTCAATGAGAAAAACTAACACGATCACTCAACAAACCTACTATCGACTCAGGTGTTCGGTACCGCGATCACCAAAGCTGTACGGACTACCGAAACTTCACAAGCCACAAATACCCATGCGACCTATAGTTTCGTTCTGTGGGTCGCCTACTTACGAACTTTCCAAATACTTAACAACCATACTGCAACCACTAACCAACAAGTCACAACATAGACTACGATCGACTGAAAACTTCATCAACAATCTCAAAACAGTACAAATACCACACAACCACAAGCTAGTGTCTTTTGACGTGAAATCACTGTTTACCAGTATTCCGCTTCAACTGGCGCTAGAATGCACCAAAACTGCCATCAACGAATTTACTGACGCACTTCCTTTACCTACAGGGGACATCGTGGAACTACTGGAACTTTGTCTCACATCAACTTACTTTCAATACAACGGTAAACACTACAAACAGTTACATGGCACGGCAATGGGCTCACCCGTTTCTGTTGTGGTTGCTGAAATTGTAATGCAATCCATAGAGGAACGAGCTCTTGCAACTTACAAACACACGTTACCTTTTTGGTTTCGTTACGTTGACGACACGATTACTGCACTACCCGAAGACGAGATTGACGAGTTTCACAAACACATTAACGAACAGAACAGTCACATACAATTTACCAAAGAGATTGAAGAAGACGGAGCTATTCCGTTCCTTGACTGTTTGGTAAGTCGTGACAATAACAAACTACAGACCACTGTCTACAGGAAACCAACGCATACTGACAGACTACTTGACCAATCGTCGTACAATCCAACCTCACACAAAGCTACCACCATCAAAACATTGACGAGACGCGCACAACTCATTTGTAACTCACCCAACGCTCTACGCCAAGAAAATGACTACCTACAATGCGTTTTCCACAAAAACAACTATAACTCTGACTTCATCAAACTTAACACTTACAAAGACAATGAAGGCGACAAAAACAACAGTCCGACAACAACTACAGCAACGATACCCTACATAAAAGGTACGTCTGAGATTATCTCGCGTATCTTACGACCATACAACATACGAGTAGCGCACAAACCCATCACAACTTTACGACATGTACTGACTAACGTTAAGGACAGAGAACAACCGCACGAAAGACAAGGTGCAATTTACAAAATTAATTGCTCCGACTGCCAAGCCACTTATATAGGTGAGACTAGCAGAAACTTAAATATACGACTAACAGAACACAAACGAGCGACAAAAAACGGAGACAAAACCAACCACATTGCCGAACACCACCGACAAACCAAACACAACATTGACTGGGATTCGGCAAAATGCATTACGTACAGCACCAACTACAAACAGCGACTCACACTAGAAAGCTGGTATACGAATTTAGAACAAAATCCATTAAACCGATCACAACAATTACCGGGACCTTACAAACGACTAATTCACAAAGTCAAACGTGCGAGCAGCCAACAGACTTACACTTCGACTAACTGATAATTAACGCCTACACAACCACACCCATTGCTTCTCGCCAAATATCACACCTCCATGACTAATACGACCGCCCACTTATCACGGACAAGCCAGATACAAATACAGGCGAACCTGACCTTTACTCTCCTTTTGACTCTGAAGATGACCGCCGCTAAGGCTGTCGAAACGTCAGTCACTTCAACCAACAGTCTTTCTCAAGACTACACTAACCTGGACGATCAACTTCCTCAAACATGTCACGATTCTCCCAGGTTCAAACCGTAAAACACAGTATTGACTAATCTCATAGTCAATACTTCCAGACAAAAAAAGATTCTTCTAGCTGTTCGAAAACATTACTTGCGTTTTCCTTCTCTTTTTCTTTCTCGGTTGACTCTCTACTGTTCTTCCTTCCTCTTTATATTTCTGGGGAGATACCCGGTGACCTCTTACATAAGGGGAGATACCCGGTGACCCCATATCTTTCTTGGGGATATATCCGGTGACCCTGTTTTAGTCTCATAATCTTAGTTTATAATCTTATCTCGGTCATTACCGTGTTCTAGCAGTAATCTTGGAGAGATATCTGGTGACCCTTATTTCAAGGGAGATACCCAGTTACCTTGTTTTAATTTTCATTTATCAGGGAGATATCCGGTGACCCCTAAATCTAGGGGAAATACCTGGTGACTCTATTTTAATCTTCACTTAAGAAATGTCTTCTAGCAACTTGTATTTACCTTTTGCTGGCCACCAAACCAGAGTAACACTACCTATAAATATGACTTAAATCTTATCATGATAAGTAATTACACCGAAAACAAACAGAAAACAAATCTTAATATTTAGTGGCTGCTCCACGACCTTTGATCACTGCTTTACACCTTCGAGGCATGGTATATTTGTCTATATATCATGTTTATACGAATATGTTCGATATTGTGGTAGAACTTCTCAGCATTAAACTCTCTAGATATATCACTAATTGTCTCGCCGCCTTGCATTCGTCTAATCAAGCTAAAGTTTCCCACCTGAAGGATTGTAAGCCATCTGCGTGGTGGAAGGAGGTAAAAAAACTGAGTGGCATAACATCTGCCTCCGATGGAGGAGAATATATTATGAAATCTCTCCAAAACGTTGATGGTATTTTTAGTCCGTCTGACCTGGCTAATGCCATCAATGATTGTTTTATCTGTCCAACGAGAGAACTTCTACCACTCCCAACTAATTTTATACCTAAAGGGGACTCTTCCTTGTTCCCCCTGTTTGTTGTCTCTACCGACGTTGTCTACAAAAAGTTATCATCGTTAAATCCTACCATAGATCAAGGCCCAGATGGTGTGCCAGCTTGGCTGCTAAAAGAGAACGCGAATTGTCTGTCAAAACCTATTACAGATATTCTCAATTGCTCCTTCCAGGAAGGCAGATTACCACCAACATGGAAAAAAAGCAGAGGTAGTTCCTGTCCCGAAAGAAAAACCTGTAAACGATGTTAACAAAGACCTCCGACCAAATTCCCTCTAACCAATCCCATCAAAAGTCGCAGAGGACTTTGTTGTAGAGAAGTTTGTCAAGCCGGCTGTATTGAAAGAAATTGATGAAACTCAATTTGGAACCGCTTCAAAGTCTTCGACGACGCAAGCATTGATCAGTATGGTAGATGAGTGGACAAAACACACAGATGGGAACGGCTTTACAGTTAGAGTCCTTTTTGATTTTAGCAAGGCTTTTGATTTGATTGACCACTCCATCCTAGCTGAGAAACTTACAAAATTGAATCTCCCTTGTGGAATCCTCTGCTGGATTATTGACTTTCTTAAATCCCGTAAACAGAGGGTGAAGCTTGGGAGCGATTGCAAGTCAGAATGGAGGAATATCCAAACTGGTGTCCCCCAGGGGACGAAGCTAGGACCGTGGCTTTTCGTTCTTATGATTAACGACATAGACATCACCGACAACGACTTATGGAAATATGTTGACGACACCACTATCGCTGAACCAGTACATGAATGGGAGACAAGTAAGATCCAGTCTGCTGTGGATGAATTGGCTGAAATGTCCGCAGAAATAAGTTCCAGATAAACGACGCGAAATGTAAAGAACTTCGAATTTCTTTTGCAAAGTGTAAGCCCCAGTTTGAACCTATAGTCATTAACGATAAACTATATAAAGTTGTGACAAGAGTCAAATTGCTGGGGCTGAATATTTCAAATGATCTTAAATGGAATTGTCACATTAGTGAAATTGTCAAAAAGGCCGCCACCCCATTGTATTACCCCGGGCAGCTTAAAAGGACAGAAATTGCTGAGAAAGGCCTCGTAACTTTTTACACCACCTGTATTCGCCCGATTACAGAGTGCGCTTGTCCCGTATTTCATGAACTACCAAGGTATCTATCTGATGACTTAGAAAAAATGCAAAAACGCGCTTTGCGAATAATTTTCCCTCAATCTAGCTATGCAGAGGCACTGGAACTTTGTTCCCCACCATCTCTATATGACCGTAGAGAAAGTTTGACAACAAAGCGTTTTGAAGAATTATGCTGTGATACGAACCACAAGTTACATCATCTACTGCCTGAATTCAATAGATCTTCTTTCGATCTAAGAAAGACTAGTAAGTTAAATGTCCCTTGCTATGAGACCAATAGACTGAAAAATAGTTTTATCGACTATAATTCGAGCAAAATGGTTTTTTAAATTTGTTTTTTTGCACATGATTTATTTTTATCTCTATTATCTATATTTAAACTTTTAGTTTTAAAGTATACTTTTATGTAATAGTTGATTCACAATTCAGCTTTCGAGCTGCAACGCAATTGACTCAATAAAATACATACCTACCTACCTGCCTGCCTGCCTGCCTGCCTGCCTAACTATCTATCTATCGTTCTACACCACAACAATAACTCGTACAATATACTGAAGAACAAACTCTATAATAGCTTTCGTTATCGTCCCAATCGGCTTTATTATAATCAGTACTAATAATCAAAATTGGCAATTTCGATAAGATATAATCATTTTCATTTAGATAAATACGAAAATTTTCAATCGGATAGTCCAGAATGTAATGACCGGGGTATCTATCAGTTAATCGAAATCCTTCTATATATTGTATGTTTGACAAGGGTATTTTTTGTATAATACCACCTGTTTGCCACATCTTCGGGAATCTCAGTGGTTGGAACTTCGCGAGTGATTGGTGCTATTAAAATGGCATGAAACTAACTTTGTCCACATTATTCCTCTTTGCGGAAATGTCGGCCCGTTTTACTTGAAAAAGCTTTTAGTGTCTGCAAAACCACCTGTGCGCCAGAATTCCCTCTGATAACATTCCCTCACTTAGTCCTGATATTTCGCTTTTTCATCAACAAAGTAAGAGATATCATCATCCGCAATTTCAAAATTTTACAAAACGATCCTGAAACTATTTTTTTGATAAATTTTAACCTACGTTAGTGGAAACTCCGGAGCTAAGCCACTTGTTCAATATGTTAAAAAGGGATTATTTTGATTTAACAAGTAACAATACAATTATAAGAATCCTTAAAAAACTCATTAAGAATTCATGAGGAAAACACAAAAGAAAATCATAACCGTGTCGTGTCTTTAAATGTGATAAAGACACGTGTGACTTTATCCTAAATTTCTCTTCACGTTTTCTTCAATATTTTTCGCCTTAGAAAACAGAAATTGCCAAACTAACGTAAGGAATTAGCATATAAAACGTTTCGTTTTTGAAGCCGTTCAAAAAACTCGCAGTTCGTGCTTTATCGGACCTAAAACACGCGGCTGTCGCCTCGTGTTTTAAATCCGATAAAGCACTCCTGCTCGTTTATTAAACAGTACATAAAGAATTGTTTCAGAACTTGCTTAAATGAATTTAAAACGTTTATATTCTTAATGTAAGCTTGAAGAGTGTTCCATAAGTTGACTGTTAATACAGTGATATCTCATGCATATTTATCTGTTTATTTACCTGCAAACACTTAGGAAGCGAGGGGTGATAAGGGTCTTCAGCCCCCTCATGAATTTAAATAAAAGGCTGAGTTACTAAAAATTGGCTAGGTGTTATGAAAGAACCTACCTAGCTAAAATGGGGAGAGCATTACGAAATAAGTTACCTGGTTATATCAAAGGTTACATGTATTAACAAAGGTTGTGATATGGTAAGCACCTTTTCGTTTGGAAAATGCAAGTTCAATAAGGTCAATAAACTTCTTTATGTCTATTTTATAGTACCGATGACGTCAGCAGTACAGAATACACTTTCTTTTCTAAGGAGACTAAAAACGTGCATTAAAAATTTCTTATTTTTCCATAGTAATTATGTACCTGGTATATACCAGTTAATATATATAGACACATTAATGTACTGACTTCAGTCCCCCAAAATCAAATTTGTTCTTACGCCACTATGTATACGCACGTGTGAATGTGTGTGTGTGTGTGTGTGTGTGTGTGTGTGTATGTGTATTTTGTACGTATGGGTACACATATATCCTATCATATGCAAATCGAGAGATGTACCCAGTGAGCATTAGTATGCACACTTTTATTCAGAGATTCATTTATTCCAAGAGGACTAAACGTGATTTCTTTTCAGTACTTTATTTTTTATGTAAATTTTTAAACACGTCACTTCACTGAGGAAGAGATTTAGTAATAGTAACAGTACATTTGCATTCAGAATTATTTCAGTAATTGACATATGGGAATTCAAGATGATTTGATAAAGATTATAGATAAGGATGATGAGAATAATCCGAAGAATAAGGAAAGATTTGGGGCTTATAAACTGAATTAATACAATTATACCCAATGATTTCGATGTGAGAGATTTCTTTGTAATTATACTGTAATTACATGTTAGCTATAAAACGTCTCTACCTTTTTGTAGAAAGATGCTTTGATAGAAGGATTAAACTCCGAAACGTTGGTTTTTCTTTAAAGTTCTTAATGAATGCATGTATCTGCGTATGTATATGTGTTTTAATTAAAAATATTTCGATCATAAAACGTTCAGGTCTAAGTATAAGAAATTGCACATAATATATTCAGATATCGTCTGTGTTTGATCCCACATAGTGAGAGGGACAGACGACATCCTTAACTACAAACATAATAAATGGTTACGATTTTCCGACGTGTATTCCTAATAAATTATTAATGGTATTTTAATTATTCATATTTTCCCTATGTAAACTACGAAGAAGTGACGACGACTTGTCGTTGCTCCCGAGAATAAATAATTGTTGAAGAAATGACCGAACAAGATTTTTCGGACGATCTGAGAAAAAAAAATTATCGAAAAATGAAAACGTGTCGAGTTTTATACAAGCGTTTACCTTCACGTGAGCGTAAATAATAGCCCCGTTAATCTCATTATGTCAGCTGAATACAACTAAAGAAAGACAAATGCTCAGAGGAGCATTTCAAAAGGCATTCTGTTAGTTGTATTCAGCAGGGCCGGTTGTTCAGAGCTCGATTGACGCTAATCCATGACTACCAGTTAATCTGTTCTATTGGTTTCTTTCATTTTGGTTGAATTATCAGATTTCACAGCTCAAAACATTTTTGTATACACCCGAAAATTGTTAAAGAAACTTCCAACTCTTCCTAGGCGCATGCGTTATCCATGAGTTAACAACTATTTTTTCGGTAACCCTGGATTAAGCTAATCGCCTTTCCAAAAACCAGCCCCTGATGTGTAAGAGAAACTGGTCATTGAATGACACGAGTTTCGAATTGGTACCGACAAATAAATCATTCTTTACATGATAATCGTCAAGAAATGCAAATACTGCGTTTTGATTAAATTTTAAGCTATAGTTCCATGTTGTTGTTGCATATCAACATCTCATTTTTCGCTTAAAATTATCGTTGAAATTGTTTAACTATGTCGTGAGCATTTTGATGTTGACGATTGTCGGCAACACGTTTGTAGATGGTACTTTTATACAATTATAGCTTTTAGCGGCCGATTATTTTTGACGTCTTTTAGTTCAACCTCTCAGCATGCGATTCTGTTTTTAAAATATCCTCATCGCAGACTGAGAGAAGTCTCCCACGTGAAAGACAACTAGACCATTTCCGACTTTATATCAAAAGTACAACAACGTTATCCTCCTATACACCTTTTGTTGTTCATTACCAACAAATATATGATCATTAACGCCAACCTCAAACTCATTAACGCAAAAATACATTCATTTTATTCAATCGACATTCACTAGCGTAAATACGCAACCATTTGCATCCAAGGACATTCCATAGTGACAACATTTTACTAATAAAACCTTTTTTACTATACATTAGGAACAGTAAAATTTATATTGTTTCAAGAGAAATATCTTTCCTAATTGAAATTTTATCACCCCTATTCTCTAATGCATAGTAAAATAGTGTTAATGGTTGTTTTTTGGCGCTATAGAATGGCATTCGATGCAAATGGTTGCGTATCTACGCTAGTGAATGTGGTTAAATAAAATGAATGTATTTTTGTATTAATGGGTTTCAGGTGGGTGTTAATGATCGTATAATTTCTGGTAATAAACAGCAAAAGGTGTGGTGATTTTTAGACGAAGTGGCAAACCAAAATACCATCATCGTAACATAAGATGTTGCTCAGTTATATCATACACGCAATGTGACCTAACATAATACAAAATAATATAACATCAACCATAGTACCAGACATCTCATGTTATTTTAAGCACTATATAAGGACTCTTAATGTAGTTCCTGACATCGTAAAACGCAACGAAACACCTTAGTCACAACTTCTCATAAAACACCTCTCAGCATTGGCGTATTTAGAGGGGGGCATGATTCCATGCACCCCCTGTCACGTGTTGAGTTGCATAAGAAATATACCTTTAGTTTAGATTCATGCACTTATTATTATTCATTACAAGGGATTAATCAGTAATAAGTAAGAAATTAGTCACAAAACTTAACTTATACCAAATTGGGGTCAATTAATTGGCCTTTCGGCTTGTTGAAGTCGAGTTTTGGCCTATCTATGTCGGTCGATTACATCCTTAAGGTAAATCGTGGCTACGCCATTGCCTCTTAACGAATTTTCCTCCCAAAGAGAATCACAAGTCCGAATATTTTTACGACTTTGTGCAATCGAAATACCCCGTTACGTAATGCTCTGAATAAATGATCCCGATCTCATCAAGAAAATTCAGCTAGAAACCCTGAATTCACATACCACGTTTTTTAGGCATACAAACGTTAACCTGTTGATATTTATGTCGTTTTATTGATTTGCACACAAGTGCTGACCAACTTTTAATCTAATGTTATATTTTCATGTATACTTTCACGAGCATTCGACATTAAAGAAACATTAATCAATTAACCAGATCATTCACATCATCCACATTTAACGGAACAATTAGCAAGACGGCAACAAACTTTGGGTTTTCCTCCAAATTTACTGGCGTCGCTGCCTGAATTGACTCTTGTGTTTAAATTCATCTCTGGCTGTTCCAACTTCGTTAAATCTGCCATTATTCTTGTTTATGATCCGTTCGTGGTCCTGGACTTGCATCCATGTTGGCATTGCGAGGCATGTGCACACGGTCAACAACAGCAGGAGGTTAACAAGTGAGCAGTTCATGTAAGTGGCCGTTATTTCTAGAACGTTGAAAATGTTCTCTTGCTTCTTTTAAGTCTAGAGTGAAGTATTCAGTCTTTTTTTAGGCTTTTATACCCTTTTCAATCTCTTATTTAGCAGATGGTCGTTATCAACTGACCATATTGTGCAGTACTCCGACTCAAGGGTTGTATGAATAAATATTTTTAACCAGCGCAATTTCCACCAAAAGAGGTAAGGCGCCTCCCACAGACCATATGGTCACGAAAACCACATTACGGGGAAATTTAAGAAAGTCTGTTGATGAAAACCAAAAATCGAGTTTAAAATGCACTATTGACAATGATATTTTCTCAGGTGAGCGCTTGTTGTGTCAAAGTCGTCATGCTTTTATCACCGTCATGACAACCCACAACGCCAAAGAACGCCTTTGTTAAATTCATGTTTCGCAGGACGCCAGCTGCCCAAATCCGAAAATTACCAATATCGTGGAAAAAATTGCCGTTAATTCCAAACCGCTTCTTATTTCAGAGGGGGGGAACTGAGTTTAGGTCAATATGTGATATTAAATCATTTTAAGTCAAATACCTGGTGGAACAAAAGTATTTTTTCGTATTAGACATTCAAATAAAGGTAGTGGTGATTAAGGATTAGAAAACAAGTAGGAAAAAGGTTTTCTCCAATGTTTTATCAGGAACTAAAATTTTATCAGATTGCGAAATGTGAATTCATTGTTATGGCACGCTTTGGTTAAAACATAGTTTAAAGCGATCGTTTCCTTGCTACAATTACGAAGTCTCCTTTTTTAGCTTCGACTGACTCTTAAGAGATAACAGCACCTTCATATCTTTAAACTAAACATGACCAACTTTTAGCCCAAGAATTCCCCCTGGAATGGCTCTTATCGGTTAATCATGAAAATTTCTGATTTTTTCGATGGTAGCGAACATACTCATCAGTTGATTTTTACAATTACGAAGACTTGCTTTTAGCTTAGGGTGATTACATGAAGACAACGAAATGTTCATTATCTGGTGGCAAACGATCGCTTTTCGTTTCGACTTATAAGGTTCTACTTAACGTATTCTTTTGCATTTTACAAATGCTATATTGGACGATTATTCATCTAAGGAAATGATTTACAATACATACTTGTAGTCTTAGCCGACAAACACAAGATAAATTTATTCTCAGAATTTCCAAGGAAAAAAATTACAAATTTCTTTGACCTAAGAACTTCCAAAAAAAGGCTATTTAGTATATTCACACAAGCTCTATTTACTTGTAATACATCTCACTTCTAAATAGTATTGGAAGTGGGTACGCATATAGCTGCTACGATGACAAAAATGTGCTTTTAATTTCAACTGATCGAGTGAAGATGATTATATCCTCATAATCTGCTAACAAAAGATAACGCACCTTTTGAACGCTAGAGCTTTCACTGAAACCCTAATTCTTAATAATGTAGTAACGGCTACATTTACTGGTAATTCAGTTATGGAAATGAGTTGGGAATAGAATAAAGTACAAAATCAGACATCCTAAGAATTGGAACGGTAAACGAGAGAGGTCTTTTCAAAAAAACCCTAAAACGTCAACCAAACATCACGTGGCTTAGGTTAAGAAGTGGCTGGATTCTGTTTCGTGACTAAATTGGATGTGGGTTTTTAATGTCATAGCTGCTCCTTGTTATGTCTCTTTAGGATGAAAATTATGCTAGTTATCTGGTTTCATGATAGTTATCAAAGAGGACAGTCAATTTAGAAAAATACTGGCAATTCAACCATGTTTTTGGATTAATGGGCATGATTACATTTATTTCGTAATGACAAAGTGCTATGTACTTCCATGTGTTGTCAAAAACAACAAGAATCTCGTCGCCGTAGATATTGTGTATGCACAGATGCAGAATCTCATGACCAATTTATCTTAGTTGTCTAAAGTTTACCATCGTAAGAGTTTAATCCTAACTCATACATTGTTTTTAAAGAGGAGATATTTTCCAGCATTTGCTAATTTACACATAATTCTACCTATAGAAGAATAAACAATCATATGGCTCGCTACCCTTCAGGAAATAAAAGATCTGTAATACAAGCTAATATAGTAATACCAGTTAGTGTCTTGTAAGTTAATATTATACTTCCTGGAAAAATTGCTTTTGACTAGGTTATATAAAAACAAATTTCCACGTAGCTCTGTGTCATAAAATGTATATGTACTGTTTTCCAGCAGTTGCAGTAATCATTCTCTAAAAAGCTTGCTCCGAATTCTAAATGCAAATGAGATTCAAGATAAAAATAGAAATCTAGTTCTTTGAACCATAAATAAGATGTAACGTAGACTCGGGTTATATTTTCGGATTTTATTAACTTTGTTCCTGGATACAGGTTCAAATTTTCACCAAAAAGTATGAATAGGTAGACTTTATCCCAACTCTAAATCTAAATTCCAAATTTGTATACAAATACAGGCGAACCTGACATTTACTTTCCTTTTGACTCTGAAGATGACCGGCTCTAAGGCTGTCGAAACGTCAGTCACTTCCACCAACAGTCTTTCTCAAGACTACACTAACCTGGACGATCAACTTCCACAAACATGTTTAGCGATACGAAACGTTTTACGCATTGAATGCTAAATTAGTCGTGGAACCGTAGAAATATCCTAGACGACGTACTGTATAGAAGTAGGACAGTGTTGAAAATACTCTTGGGACTTCAAATTATTCATTTCTTTTATTTTGAATGAAAATTTCTATTGTAGGAACACGTTGCCGTAGTGTTTGCTTAAACTCCCTAATCAGTCCACGGCAGCAGAGTCCAACACACATTGGTCCATCCGCACGTGGGCTCGTCCCGCTGAATGTGGGACATTTTCCATGGTATTCTATGCATAATCTCACACCTTGTAGTTTCATCTTTTCCTGTCCGAGGCGTTTCCTCTTTACGAGTGAAATCGTCTGCCGTTTGCCAAAGTAGAATTAAAATATTGAGTATGGACAGGAAAGAGCTACGGATTAAGTAGTGTTGAGTCACGGACATATGATGAGTGACTGAGTGTTCCTCGAATCAGATCTAAAGCGCTTTTTAAACTCACAACCTTAAAACTCAAAAACATTCACATGAATACGAGCAAAAAATTTATCTGGTTTGTGTTTGCTGCATCAAAATACTGGTACAACCGCGTTTGTGACCCAGAAACAAACGAAGTCGTACGTTCGGATATCATACTCCAAAGCTTTTTAGAAAGTATGTTATTGCAGGCATTAAATTCTTACGTTTCTCAATATTCCTTGCAGTTTTAAACTAACGTATTCTTTAACATCTAATTTGAGTCTGTAATCAGTGGAAAAGTCCAGTAGAGTGAAGTGCAGAGGAAAAGTGAACATCTTGTGGCTTAGTGTTTATGTTTGCATTCCCACTGATAACTGGAGTGAATACAATTAAATTTAGTAAATAAGATATCAGATCAATATTTACCTGAAGTTTGTATGTTAGATGTATGAGAGCTTGGAATATCTTAAGATGATAGATGAATGATCGTCAAGCCCTATCTATACTCAGAAAAACGATTTCTGAGCCCCAGACTGGGATCGAACCCGCAACCTTCTGATGACCGGTAAGACGTCCTAACCATTAACCACCTAACAAAATTAAATTAATGAACGGTCTAGGGGGACTAAAAGTTAATTCAAATCTGTCATACCATTTCAAATTAAAGAGGCTTTTAAACGTGTTCTTTCGAGACACTAGCTTTTACCTGTTTTTTTTTATTTAAAGGTTTTAATACCGTTTGATCCAGCTTTTTGAATCATCGTGTTTCCTCTGCGTATAAGCGAAAGATCAACTGCATCAATTTACATTTTTACCATTGAAATAAACAGAGGATGTAAATAATTATCCTGTGAAAATATAATTGTTGTTTTTAGAATCAATTATAATATATTAAATATTGAACACAATTCTAGCACTTTTTCGTATAATCTTGGCTATTGATTTTCCGGGTGGAAAGCGTAATCGTAATAAAAAGATCAGAACCCAGTTCAGAATACTTGACTTGCCTATTTCATTATGGCGATGCATTTAGAATTCTGAGCTGGGCTCTGATATTTTTCTTACGATTACTTTTTCGTATATTTCATATACCCGCTATGATCTGTCCATTGCCGAGTTAGTCAGGTTTACTCTCTTCATCATAAAATATCTATCAACTCTCTCGCACCTGCGCTTGCGATAACGGACTCCTACATCCTTGATATTTTCGCACCTGCATAGTTCGAACCGTCCGAAAAAACGACCACGTTTCGAAGTACACAAAGATCATGTAATTAGTCGATAAAATTAAAAATACCGAATGAAATTAATCTTCAAAACTAGCTTCTTTTTACCAACTAGTAAACATTTAAAACCCTG
Source organism: Heliopora coerulea (assembly GCA_030142905.1). Taxonomy (NCBI): domain Eukaryota; kingdom Metazoa; phylum Cnidaria; class Anthozoa; order Scleralcyonacea; family Helioporidae; genus Heliopora; species Heliopora coerulea. Next base: position 163,425 of record JASJOG010000408.1, read on the forward strand.
TTCATTAGAAATGTACACCTGAGTCAAGCGACTTGGACTTTTTTTGCGTCCTGCAACTTCATTTGTGTATTGGAGGTATTTATTTGATGGCTCATACTGCAATTATGTGTCACGCATCCCCTGGACTGACGCGAAAGATAGCATATGGCCTAATTAATTCTTCCCGGCCGCATAAAACCTGGTTTTCATATAGTTGTTCTTATTGTAGTTCAATCGGTGATTAATGCCGACTCCACTAGAACAATTGTGCTTCCATCAAGTACTAAGAGTTGTAATTTAGACGCCGATTTCCCCCTACAATTCAGGACGTCTCCGTTAGTGATCGCCAATTTATGTTGAAGCCGCGCTAGTGGGTGGTTTGGGAAAAATATTAGACTTGGGCGAGAGCCAAAATTTTGCTTCGAACATTACACGCTGTCATATAATATTCCTCACAATTACGATACCAGTAGGTATTACAACATGCCTTAGAAAAGATTCGTAAAAAATTAACGGAAAGGAAAAATGAAATGCTTGGGTTTTCGTCGCAAAATACAACCGACGATCTTTGGAAGGTGGCTGGGTACACCCGAGCAACATCCATAAACCGCTCGTCAGTTACACTCTGCGTTCGACCCATCTTTATGTAATATATAAAATATTTACTGTGGTTGGGGTGCAGTAAACACCAGAAGTGAACAATATCTTTTGACGTTCATTCGTTATTTAGCACCATGTGGCACTTTTCTGTTGCAGAAGATCGGCGATGAACTTTTGAATTAAATGCTGATTTGTCGGCAACTGTTGTAATTGCTAAAGACGTTAAATCTGATTCATCTTCTACAATAATCGCCGATTGATTGCCGACCGAATTACACCAATTACGGTTCGCGTTTCTATTAAGTCGTAATTGTTGTGAGACTTGATCGGCGATAATCGTCCACTGAATTACAACAATTACAAGGATATGGAAACCAGACTTGAGACTTGAATTATTTTACTCTGGCTAACGCCACACGATTTCACTCGTGAAAGGGAGAGCTCCCACCTCGAAAGAGTTGATGCATATGTGCCAGGCAAAGTTAATGGATACGAACAATGATATATTTGGGGAATAACCTCAACATTTCCGACCAGGAAGATATGCACCATCATATTTTCAAGCGTAGAACAGTCTCTTGGTAAACCGATATTCAAAGGGCCCGTTCACACTAGCAAGTTAAATCGATCTCAGATCGAACTTAAAAAACGTCTGAGAGTGAACACTCGAACGCGAACTGTGATCGATCCAAACGAGTACATTTCAAGTGTGAACATCTTCACGAAGCGAACTGAGATCGATCCCAGATTGGTCTCAGATTGATCTACGTGTGAACGGAGAGAACGAGACCAAAGTCAAACAGTTTGTGTCATTGTCGGCCCCATTAAAATACGATTAGGTCGGTTTGCTTTGTTCTTTCGAGAGTTTTATCCTCCGATGAAACCTACCTAACCAAAAGAGCTTTTGAAAAGCTGACGGGAAATGTACAATACTTGAAATAGCTGGAATTGTATATACAATCCCTGACAACAATTAATTCAAGGAAGACAAACCTGAAAAACATGCTTTTTTACTTCTCAAAGCAAAAACAAATCATGTCGCTTAATATTTCTTGAAGGAAACCTCTTTTAATTGTGTTCCATGGCGGAAAAATATCTCGAACGTCGACTTTAAGCCAAATACATTGCCGTAGTATAGGACATGGGGATACCAGCCCTTTTTACCACCAGTCGGCAAAATTTCCAACAAAATCGAATTTTTCCATAAAATGTCACCAACTGGGGATACCAGCGCATTTTCCACATAAAATATATATCAACGAATTTTTTCAGTAGTCAGCAAATTTTTTATAACTGGGAATATCAGCGCATTTTCCCATTACTTATAATTCATCAAAAAGTCACCACATTTTAAGAATATAATATGGCTCGACTTAAACAACCATAGTTTCAAAAATCTTATAATACCTACTCATGATACCATAAGATGATCTAATATAATAAAACAAAAAATTTTTATTCAATATTTTTATGGCTTCCACATCATACGTAGCAATACAACAGGAACGCTCTTGGCAACAATTACTCTACAACATTCTCTCCAAGTTTCGCTAGGCCTTCACGTTCTCCCTTAATAGCGAATGCATTTATAGCGAATGTAGCGGTGATGGTCATTCCAAAAATTACGATGAAAATAACGCAATGTTTCTCCCATTTTTAACATTTTTCATTTCTATCAAAGTACATACCCCCGGACGCTTCAATCATGACCAGGGTTCGATATCGTTCATTGTTCAATTTTTGCTCCTCGACATTGGATTCCAACGATGAACTAAATATAAAATTAAAGCATTAAAGCAACGGGAAACGGGGAACATTGATAGGCTAGTGTAACTCAACAAATAATTTCAACGTTTTCAGCAGGTGAAAACACAGAGACGGCAAGTTCTACTACTAGAGGGAAATACTTAACTGCTAGGTTTTTAGCTGCTAAAGTAATTTTACAAGACAGTATATCTCTTTCCCAGAATATTACATTTAGGACAAAAATTAACTTCTCAAAAATTATTATGTAAAGAAGTAAAAGAATTTACCTCACTCCAACAGAGGAATATGGTGGTATGTAATCCAGATGAGCCCGAACGTTAAACCTATAAAACTCACTCCGTTAATTCACCATTAAACTATTTTTCTTCCCTTTTTCCAGTCAAAGAAAAAGGGGAAAACATTCTGTCCCCAAGAAATGTCTGACGACAGTGTCCTGGAATAAAATATATCTTTCGTTGTCCATGTCTCCAGTGGAATATAACTAGTGAATGACCAGAACTATTACTAGGCATCTGAAGGAGAGTAAAATAATCCAAACAGTGCTTGCAACAAAATTCATTACTGACAATTTATGATATGGCTAAGCTTGTTCTGCGATCTGTACGCAAAATCACGCATGCTGATTGGTTGCTGAAAGGTCCGATACATTAGAGTATTGCACCGGTCAAATACGTTTTTTATTCCAGACTATAATAAAATGATAGTGTACTAAAACTGATAATTACTCCAAAGGAACTAGAAACTTCCTAAATTTCTTTATTATTTGGAAGGCTTGTACGAGTATTTGGAATCAGTAACCCGACGCTATTACTGCACAGCACTTGTGATGATTTGATATCGAGACTTTTGCGAAATGTTGATGTTGAAATTAAGATTTTATCCGCACTGCCGTATTACCCACAGCAACTTCAAAAACAGAAAAATCAGCAGATAACCTGCGGGTAATTCCCAGGAAAATACGGTATTTGATTTTCTTCCAAATCACAGTGGATGTATGCACGTGATGGAAGGAATAACATGCCCCTTGACATTGGCACCCAGTCAAGTAAGGAGGTGCATATCCCAACATCCAAGATGATACAGTAATTTAATAGACATTATGGAAACTTCCCAAAAAGTAGAGCTGGAATAGAATTTAATGACTACTGTACATACAGGCAAATTTGTTACCTTGTAAACACAAATTAGAACTTACCTATCAATCATAAAACTTCTGTCACCTTGCCACGGCATCCTGAAATTGTAACCAATAAACATTAATCACAGCATAGTCATAAGAAATTTAAACACTTCACAAGTAACAGATCTGTACCAATCATATGCAATATCAGCAATCCACAATAATGCTTGTTTTTCAACACCCTTATTCTATTTACAGTAGTCTGACATTGAAAAACAGTAATAAATTGCATTTACAAACTTACATATTTATACCATCATCTGATAACGAATTTTGATGGTCAATATGAATCTTGTAGTTTGTTCCCTGAATCCTTAAGAAAGTTATTGGATCAGCTTTCTGGGAAAAAAGGATAAAGGCACAAAATGTGGAAATTACAAGTGTTTATCAGTGTGTGTTTTTAAAAAAAAAAGCTGAAGGGTTGCACAACTAAACATCATTGTCTTCTTCTGGATCAGCCTCTCAGACACCTCAAATACAAATGAAGGCTTTACTATGTCTGGTGTTGTATTTATCATCAGTTACCCTGTTCAATACCACCATCAGGTAACATTTGATGGATGGTAAGGGCAGCACAGGCCTTCATAAATGGTAATGTAAATAGTTCTTTATACCCTATGAAACTCTATTTTTTTTTCTTGTTGAAAAGACAAAAACAAAATGCCAGGATCTACTAATAATTGGTGGTGTTTTTGATTTGAAAATGATAAGCCTTTGTTTTAGTGGAAAATATTTTGAAAGTTCTTTTTTGAAAAAGTTCAAGTTTTTCTTCATTATTAATGCTTTTTTTTTTGATATTGCAGCAAAGCCCTTATTTAGTTGAGTAGGAAGTACACAATTCAGCTGCAAACATTATAGCATCTTTGAACATAGTTTCTGCAATGTCATATTACTAACTGCCATTTACAACCACCTGCAATTTACAACCACTTCTGCCTGGCAATAGGGGTGGTTGTATTGATACTCAGGTTCTAATATACATTAAAACACGATTAAGTAGGTTTTCTTTGTTCTTTCCAGGTTTTTATCTGCCTAATAAACTTGCCAAGAACAATAGAGTATTTTAAAAGCTGGCGGCAGCTTTTGAATTGTTCCAGGGGAAATAGGGTTTAATAATGTACTGATTACCTGTTTTACATAGGTATCTGGGATTATATATACTGTCTCCGGGACTTTATATATATATATATAATCCCTGAAATTTCGATTAAAAAATACAAACAACAAAAATAAATGTTTAATAATACAAACAAGCAAAATCACAAAGCAACATTTCTTATATTTATTACTTGGCAGAGATATTTACAACTCAACAGAATCAACCCACACTATTGAACCCATACCATTTATGAAATCATATGACGTACTTAGACGTTAAAATTATTAACGTTCATAGCACAGTTTTGAAAAGTAACAACGTTCAGTAGACCTCACCAGTTCCTTTCTCTCGAACTTCCACCACAAATTTTGCCAGCCAGTAGTGGAGTTCTATATCAGGTATTGCGACAATGTCGAACGGAACGTGGGAAACTCATCATTCCAATTAACATCTTCAGAATTCCTTTTCATTCCCCATTCCTCCCACGGTCTGATAGCCCAGTTCGTGCTGCTGATGGTAGCTTTTGGAACCCTATCCTTAATTCTTTCATGCAAGGCTAAATCACTGATGCGTGCGAGTGATGAAGAGTTTACAATCTCTAATTCCTTACCAATCGTGACATCATTATCATCATCATAGTCTACTTCATTTTTAATGGCCACGTTAAAATTACCAACACTTCTAGTTTTTGACCACCTGCTTTGCGTTATGCAAATCTGGTCGTCACTTTCGTCGTCTTCCATCAACCACCGTCTACGTTATCCCACGTCAACGAAGAAAAAAAATTGAATACACCCTATATATATCTATATATATATATTTGTGTGTGTGTGTGTGTGTGTGTGTGTGCGTGTGTGTATTACATTCTATTCCCAGGGGTTTCTTTAAGAAAACCTCTTTAACCGTGTTTTAAGTCGGATAAATACCTCGAACGTCTGCTTTAAGCCAGATAAATCCCTTTGGACCTTCGGTCCCTCAGGATGTATCTGGCTTAAAGCCTCTGTTCTCGGTATTTATCCTATACTTAAAGAACTCATGATCATACTCTTGGCAATGGTCTTTGTTAGTGCCCTATCAAGAGGGGGGGGGGGGGCGTCACAGGAGCACTAAGCTTCGGCATAAACTTTTATGGGGCAAAATTTTCATAAAAAGACTTGACTGGTTTTGATCTTTTTTTTTTTCTAGATTCAAAAACGTTTTGCAAAGCTCAAATACAATGTTCAACCAATGTCTTAACTTTTGGTCTTTAGCCATTAAGAGGCAAGGGTGCACCTTGATGCTTTACTCTGTCTAATGGAAGACAATTGTACTCATGAAAGGGATGAACAGCCACCTCTTTAACTCAGTAAGGGGCAGGGCTCATCCACTTGATGGGTAAAATCATCTGGCTTTAGCAAGAGTGAAATACTAAAGTGCACCCTTGCCCACTAATGGGTTAATGGACAACTTTGCACCTCCAAGGTTTAGAAAAAGGCACCCAAAAAATTGTTTCTACAAAAGTACGTTGTATAGTTGCATACCGGTTGTACTGGTATATAATTATTATAATATAAAAAGCTTGCGGTGTGTTAGAAAGAGATGAGGGAGTACCTTACACAAAATTTATGCTGGGTAAATTACTACTTAGGTACAGCTTTGGTCTTTGTACTTCAATTAGTAGAGCAATGAATTAGTACTTCTTTTTTTCCCACTGGTCCTGATTGGATCTTACTATGTATGATTCTGACACTTGAAAATTTTCGTTCACTTAACATAGACTCTAGTTGCGTTAAAGCTGTTTGCTTTGAAAACCATAAATGACAGTGATGACTACAGATATGAAGTTTACATTCAAAGTTTTGCATTATGTTTTTTTCTGAGTAAGTAATGAGGTTTATCAAATATGGAGGGGAGGGCATTACTTAAAGGTATGCTCAAGTACTGTGCCCCCTAAACGTTGCGTGGAAGAATATCTTGAACGGATTTGGAATTGATACGTGCTGCTAGATTATATGGCAGCCATGCTGGCGGTCTTTTGACCAAAGATTCTCTTTAACAGCTATTTCCTGTGACCAACGTCGTGGCTACCATATCTTTGTCTTTTAAATCACAAGTAACTGATTGCTACCCAACAACAGGAAGATATTCCTGAAGTCAATACAAGTCAAATGAGTACAGGCTTACAGCGAAGCAATTCAATACTGAACGGCATATTTGCTGCTCAGTTTTACTGACCATTTTCTCGTAAAAGGCTCTTCTGCGTTCAGCTCGTTTCTTGTAGCTCACCATAATACCACGAATTTTCCTCTCCTGTTTCCTTGCTTCGTGCCACATGTTTGCTACTCGTTATTTGTGTTTCTATACTTCAGTGGTAATGTATTCAGCGATCAAATATATCCAAACAGTGGTCAAGAGAACATGAAAAAGACTAACGAATGAACTAATATCACTACCTAGCACCACAACAGGTCGTCACAATAAAGATGTTAAAAATGTTCAGATTTCTTAGTAATCCAGATGATTTACGACATTCGCCATTACTTCGTTAGGGTTCACTGTTCAGCGGTTCTTGAACAAAGAACGGCTTCACTTCGTGTTAGCTCCATATGACCTGCTGCCTCGATGTTTCACGATTCCCACGATGTCTTAAAACTAAGCTTAGACTAGGGTTAGCTTATAATAAAGTTAGAGTGAGGTTTAGGTTTAGAGTTGATAGTTTTAAGTCCAAAATTGAAATGGACGTAAAAGAATTTCAAAAAAAAGAACCCTTTTTCTTTCTTGGGACTAATAATTAATGATTTTGAGAAACATTGTGAAATTGACCGAGCTGAAAACATTTGTGGGCTCTACTATTCACTTCAGAAATATTTTCGCACTTCTTGCCATCCATTTGAATAAGTTCTATTGTCGTACCAACTTAAATAACTTATCTCAAAGTCATTCTTGGTCGTTAAAATTATTTATCCTAATTAGGACCGGACAATTTCCATGAACTATGAGCTCAGAAAAGACGGGTCCTCTGGTGGAGCCAGGAAAGGAACCTAAGGGGCCCAAGAGCCCCCTTTAGACATTTGAGTAGTTAAAATGACTTAGCTCCTGAAAATTAATTTCGCAGAAATCCTTGGGATAACTCAATAGAGAATTTTCTTTGCTCCATATGGTAAACCAAGTATTTGCGATGAGACGTATTTTTTTCGTTTTTAAGAGCGGATGTCAGTAAATATCGTGAACCAGTCGAGGACAAACATGAAATTTCGGTTTTCTTCATATTTTGTCTGGATAATCCTTTCGGTGGACTATTATTGAAAATCACGATAAAACTTTCCAAAAGAATTTCGTTTTGAGATTAAACGTGAAATACTGCATCGAGTTGGAGACGGCGTTTCATCGGAAGAAAATTAGCAAAATATAACACGCTCGTGACGCGAAATTGTTTATCGTATCTGCATGAAACTGGACACTTCAATATTTGGACATTTCATGAACCATAAAATGAAATAAAATTAAAAATACGTCCATTTTTAGAAACGCTTCGGTGAGCATGAAATCTTTTAATTTCAATACCGTGACAAAACTATGTAAATGAGGAAAGTTCAAAGACAAAATTAATGCTCTGGTATTTTGAATTTTCCAATAAATTTTATATCAAAAGAAAGCTCTATCATAGCATTATATTATATAAAAAATTTAGCTTGGGTAATTGAAAAGTCACCAGTCAAGAGCTGCAAACGTCGGGGCTATTTTCCATAAAATCGCTAATGTCACACCACTGGTATTAAGATATCTTTTAAACTCTCAGTGCTTACTTGAATTTTTTCAAATGTTTCGCATTTTTCAACATCCATTTGTGACGTGTGCACAGAAAAATAGTTCCTAAAGCTCCTGATCGATCTTTTACCACAAGGGCCAAATGTGAAATATATTAGCAAGTGTCGTGTGAGCATTAATTAACAAAATTAATTACTCCACGAGTCGCTACCAACGAAAATCCTCGTCCATTTTTTCTAAAAGTCGTCAGAAATCAGACTAGAAATTTCCGAAAAAGCTTTTTGAGCACACTGCTTTTTTATTCTCTAGCAAATGCGTCTTATAATTCATGGCACTTTGACTCAATAATTGTCTAACGGCAAGCAAGGAGTTCATTTGAGTGACGGGCGCACCTGCAATGATGAAACAGATTCTTTTAGTTTTACTGTTTTACTAACAATCTCTCACCAAACTTACACAAAGAACTGTGAGTAATCAGGTGAAATAAGTATATACGTGGCAACGCTATAAAACAGCATCTACAAAAACATGTAAACAAAGTACAAAGTCATTTGAAAAAATAAATTTTAGCTCAGTTTGATATCGTTGGTGAATTTACCAACGGCCTTCAGATACGTTGTATAACTTTTTATAATATTCTGAAGACCTTCCTCATCTGCTGGTAATGCACTAAATAATCCAATACTACCCTTTAAAGTTGAGCCAAAAGAACAAGGCTATAGGTGTGTTCCAATGTAATAAGAACCCACTTACGTCATTTTATAAAAACGAATCAGAGGCGGATCCAAGGAGGTTAACCCCCCTTGAACCACAAAACAATATGGGGATTCCTCGCTGTAATCTCCATGTTTACCTAATAAACTTGAGTTGTATCTTTTTTTCTTTAATTGTGCACCTTATGCAAGTGATAAAGGAACCACCATCCTTTAAAAAGCTAGAATAACCAAAGGTCTGGTTGACCAACCCATCTCATAAACCTGGAACCCTAACTGGCCTGGCACCCCCCTTTCACAAAATCCTAGATCCGCCCTTGCCAATATTAGTACTTGTTGTAAAATACCTGTGACATTAATCAGTTTCAGAATTGTCGCCGAAGATCCAAACCTAATGACCATATTATTTTCTAGTTGAAGCAGATCCTCGCTCATTAAAGTTAAAGTTTCGTTGGTTCGCAAACCCTCGTACAATGGCATCGTGCTCATTTTCTTCCTTGGTAGATGACGAAAATTCTTGCGGCCAAACTGCGAACCATTGATCGGTAGTAACCAGTGTTCCCCTGAGTGAGTATCAAAAAGTACTAGAACATCTTAGTTTTAGTAAAGAGTACGGAGATACAAAAGACTGACTTTGAGATGAAGCTAATCCTTGTCCGCCCAGGTGAGAAAAACTAATAATAAATAATTATATTAAAGTAACCTGTGCTATTGGCCGGGGGAATCAGCAGAATTTGATCTTCTGGCAGACCTGCAAGAGATTGCAGGTCACAACACATCTTCAGCAAAGGGTGACCGTGGAATCGATAGTGTGCAATCGACAACAAGAGTTGTTCTATGTTGGGGAACTAGCCGAAAACAAAGTGGACGAGTAATGGTACCCGTTGGAGATGAGTTCAAAACAAGAAAAATACCATTCTGTAAGGTGTAGTGGTGATGAAAAAGTTAAGGTATCTACTGGTTGTCATTTTTGGTATGCAAATTTTACCTGAAAACCTTTTCTGATAAGTTACAGCAGCCAATAATAGCCACAATTATTTATTATTAGTTTTTCTCACCTGGGCAATCTAGAATTGGTTTCATTTCACAGTCAGTTTCTTTGTATCTCCGTACACTTTCTTAGAACTTAAACCCCGTTTACACTGTAACATTTTGGGCATGGCACTGCTAAAATTTTGGTACGGGTGCCGCTATTTTTGGGCAAGGCACGGGGGATTCTCATTAGGTAAACGGTGCAGACGTCTTAAAATTTGGTACCCAAGCCTGAAAATTTTGGCGTACCGTACCATGCCCAAAATATTGCAGAGTAAACGGGATTTAAGATGTTGTATTACCTCTTTTGGCACTCACTCACTCAGAGGAACACAAGTTCTAACCGACATATTCTAACCGATATATTGAAAAATGCGAAACATTTGAAAAAATTCAAGTAAGCACTGAGAGTTTAAAAGATATCTTAATACCAGTGGTGTGACATTAGCGATTTTATGGAAAATAGCCCCGACGTTTGCAGCTCTTGACTGGTGACTTTTCAATTACCCAAGCTAAATTTTTTATATAATATAATGCTATGATAGAGCTTTCTTTTGATATAAAATTTATTGGAAAATTCAAAATACCAGAGCATTAATTTTGTCTTTGAACTTTCCTCATTTACATAGTTTTGTCACGGTATTGAAATTAAAAGATTTCATGCTCACCGAAGCGTTTCTAAAAATGGACGTATTTTTAATTTTATTTCATTTTATGGTTCATGAAATGTCCAAATATTGAAGTGTTCAGTTTCGTACAAATACGATAAACGATTTTGCGTCACGAGCGTGTTATATTTTGCTAATTTTCTTCCGATGAAACGCCGTCTCCAACTCGATGCAGTATTTCACGTTTAATCTCAAAACGAAATTCTTTTGAAAAGTTTTATCGTGATTTTTAATAACAGTTCACCAAAAGGAATATCCAAACAAAATATGAAGAAATAAGAAATTCCATCTTTGTCTACAATTTCTCGATATTTACTGGTATTCGCTCTTAAGACAGTCTTCGTGTTGCGGACATCCCGCATTTATTGTGTTATAGTTTACGCCATGATGGACATCTCCTGTATATTCGATATATAAGTATGTATGCTGACATACTTATATATCGACATAACTATACAGCTTAACCTGGTATGTTAACATGTATATGTATATATATATATATATATATATAACTACAGACGGAACCGTTTCGGCCTACTGGGCCTCATCAGTGTAGTGCTGACGAGCAGGATGGAGAAGCCTATATTATATAGGCACCTCAAATGTCTCACACTTGTGGTAGGCTACGTTTACACCGCATCAAATTTCTCCGGATTCGTAGACAATCCGAAGACATTTTATTCGGATTCAAAGTAGTCGTTTGTACTTAATTCTCAAACTTATCAATAATTCATAAAGCAAAAACAAAAGAAATACATAATTAATCAGTATTTAGAAATCGTAGGAAGATTACAGCTGATTTTTTCCAACTTTCGGCGGGATTTTCTCCTAAAACACTGGTTCGTTTGAGAAGCAATTTCAAACACTCATTCAGTGTTCTTCCTCCAATTTCTAGATAACTCGAAACTCGTTAAAAAAATTCGGTTTCGCCTCGTTTTTCTACTTGTTTCTCGGTATCTAGAAACGGGTGAAAGAACGTCAACTCGTGTTTGAAACATTACGTAACGAATCCGCTGCAGATGGTTTTAGGATTGCTCACGAATCCGGATAAATACTAATCCGGAAAGAAATCTGGATACTTTGAATCCCGGACAGCTAAGACTCTGGAAACTCTTCCTCGTTTTTGTGTACAACAGCAGAAGTAGCCAGTGATAAGACAAATTTTTTTTAGAGGCTGTACACCTTTTGCTGTTCATTACCAGAAAATATACAATTATTAACGCCAACGTAAAACTCATTGACGCAAAAATACATTCATTTTATTCAATCGACATTCACTAGCGTAGATACTCAACCATCTGCATCAAAGGGCATTTCATAGCGCCAACAGAAGACCATTAACACTATTCTACTATACGTTAGGGATAATAAAATTTCAACTACATAAGAGAAATATCTTGCCTAATTGAAGTGTAATTATCCCTAATGTATAGTAGAATGGTGTTAATGGTCTTCTGTTGGCGCTACAGAATGCCCTTTGATGCAAATGATTGTGTATCTACTTTAGTGATTGTCGATTGAACAAAATGAATGTATTTTCACGTTAATGAGTTTGAGGTTGGCGTCAATGATAGTATATTTTCTGGTAAGAACAGCATAAGGTGCAATAAACAAAGAATGGAAAGAAATTTTTTGGTTGTCCGGAGTTATTCTCAATAAAATTTGTGACAATTTATGTCCACGTTTAGACAAGAAAGCACTGTTTGCTTTAACGCGAGCATGCAATTAATCCGGATATTTTTTCTTGTGTAAACGGTCAACGAACCCGAACACAATTTTTTTGTGAATTCGAATACTTTTTGAAGCCGAAGACTTTTGCTGTAGAGTAAACATAGCCTTAGATATAATCGGCGAGATATTCTGTTAGCTTGAGCTATCTTATTCTCGCTACCAATGCTGCTAATTGCAGCCAGCTAATAAGACTGCTCATATTCGAAAAATCAAAGACGCATATCTTATACCTTAATTTATGTAATGTTTAACAAATGAGCAGGAGAGTTTTATTGGATTTAAAACACGAGGCGAGAGCCAAGTGTTTTAGATCCGATAAAGCACGTTTTGTGAGTTTTTTGAATGGCTTAAAAAATTTTGCAGGTTTAGGACTGTAGAGGTGATTTCAATCAATCGGTTCTTAAAGTGGGTTCAGCGACCCCAAATGGGGTCGACAACTGTCTCAAATGGGGTCGTAAAGATCGATTATGGTCATAGAGATCACTCAGTCCTTAGGGGCCGATTACAAGCTGGTTCGGTTTATCGGGCTAACTCGGTTAGCCGGAATGATTTTCAGTGAACGATGATGTGGATGATTCCACAATGGTCAGTAGGTAAAGTGTGTTATGTATTAGGGATGTCTGTGCTATATGCTCTCGCGAATAATGCGTCTGGCTGTTGTGATGGATTGTTGATATTGATTAGTTAAATAAACATACACTACAACTGGCGACGACGATGGCTCTGACGAGTTAGGGAATTATTTAACAGAAACCCTATAATATTTCTACTGCTTTACTTGGTTTCATAGTAGGTGGATATCTGGGGAAAGTAGAACAGTCCGACGACTCGTTGGAGTCCTGGGCGTCTTACACGGAGCGCTTAGAACAGTATTTCGACCTCAGTGAAATTGCTGACGAAAAGAAAGTTACAGTATTGCTAACTTTGTTAGGAAGAAAAACGTACCGGACCTACTAAGGAATCTAACCGCCCCAGCAAAACCAGCGTCGAAGACATACCAAGAACTTATAGAAATGGTGGATAAACAGTTGGCTCCAAAACCATCAATAATCGCAGAGAGGTTCAGATTTTACAACAGTCATAAGTTTGAAGACGAAAACGTAAAGACGTTTCTTGCAGAAGTGAGAAAGTTATCACTTCATTGCCACTTTGATATTCTGAACAATATCTGACGAGATAGATTTGTGTCATCTTTCCTGCGCTCAAAGTTTATGGAAGTCATCCAGTTTCCGAATGACTTCCAGGGTATCAACTGAGGGTGACTGCCTGAGAATTAGGATAAATAATTTTAACGACTAGGAACGACTTTGAGATAAGTTATTTAAATTGGTTCGACAACAGAACTTATTCAAATGGATGGCAAGAAGTGCGAAAATATTTCTGAAGTGAATAGTAGAGCTCACAGATGTCTTCAGCTCGACCAATTTCACAATGTTTTTCAAAATCATTAATTATAAGTCCCAAGGAAACAGTAAACTGAGATGTAGTCGAAATGTCAGGAAACGAAGTCTTAAAATATAAAAAATGGAAGGGAGCCCATGTTGGCATTAAGCGATGGACTGAGTTTGCGTTTGAAAAGGCTTTCTCTGACAAGAAGTTCAGAGTTGAAGGACAAAGAAGACAAGATGGTGAAGTCGTCAGGTGAGACGGGGTGTCCAGTGTTACAGTGATAAGACAGGATGCTTGTCGGAGGAGGATTGACTCGCTTCTTGCCAGTAAGTGCAGAGATGCCAGTAAGATGCAGAGATGCTCGTTGACACTTAACAGTAAACAACACGAGATCTCAAAGCCTTGGGAATCCCGTCCTTAAAGACAAAAAAGTGAGACAACCGGAGAGAAGGACGGAAAACAAAGCTGAAGTTAATGTGAGGAAAAGCACTGGAAAGCAAGTGGCAGGGTTGTCTCCTACAAGGATCTTTTGTGGATTGAAAGAGCAAAACATCCAGAAGAGAATATTGTCGGAGACAACCTTGCCACTTGATAAGGTCTTAGAAATTCGATGTAATTGAAGAACCGTGCAGAAAACTTATTCGAAGGATGAAAATTAAGGCCCAGGAAAAAATTCGTAAGACAGGCATATTTGTGTCAAAAGGTTTATTTAGATCTAACGTTTCGTTGCTTTATCTGATGATGTTGCGTCTTAAGCAACGAAACGTTAGATCTAAATAAACCTTTTGGCACAAATATGCCTGTCTTACGAATTTTTTCCTGGGCCTTGATTTTCAGCCTTAGAAGTTGCTGTGACCGTGGAGATAGTGGATAAAGATGCTATCTAATTACAAGAGGATGATAAAGAAGCTAAAGTTGAATACATTCAAAAGGAGCGTCAAAGTAACCAGTCTAATTCGAATCCATCCTAACGAGGGCAAGGTCTCACTTGTTTTAGTTGTGGTGATACCGGGCACTCACCAAACAATTGAAGATTTAAGAACGCGTATTTTCATGGCTGTCGCAAGAAAGGTCAGATTAGAAGTGCGTGCTTGAATAAATGTAAAGAGAATCGCACTTCTGGTAAGTTAAAGAATGCCAAAGATGTACAAAAAGTTTCAAAGGAAGAAAGTTAGAGTGAAGACGATATTTCAGACCAAGAGTGTGAAGTGGGCTACTTCAAAGTAAATTCCATCCAAAGTAAGAAATCCAAACCTATTATGATCGAGCTAAAAATAAACAACAAGAACGTCCAAATGGAGCTTGACATGGGGTCCTAAATTTTTGTTACGTCCAAGCGCGAATTTGAACGAAGTTTCGGCAGAAAGAAACTTAACTCAACCATAGTCATGTTAAGAACATTCTCGGGAGAGAAGATTAAACCTTTAGGCATTGCGCGTGTGAAAGTCGATTATCAAGGTCATAAGAAACATCTCGATTTATTCGTAGTAGAGAAAGAGATTTCCACGATGTTTGGCTGGTCGTGGTTAGAAAGGTTTCATCTTAACTGGAAAGAGTTAAAGAATGTAGCAAAAGTTGACAAAATGAATCCAAAGGAGACCCGACCAACGTTAGACCAGTTATTTGCCAAGTATCAGTCTGTACTCGGAGGAGTTGGTAAAGTTACAGACGTGAAAGCAAACCTTACTTTTAATTTTTAAAGATGAACCAGAACCTGTAGTCTGTAAAGCAAGAGCAATCCCTTTTGCGCTGAGACCAAAGGTAGAGGAAGAGCTTAATAAGTTAGAAGACATGGGAATTATATCAAAGGCACACACCATTGAATGGGCTACACCAGTGGTACCAGTGGTCAAGAAGAACGGCAAAGTACGTGTGTGTGTGGATTTTAAAGTGATATTGAACGCACAACTGATGGTTGATCAACATCCACATCCACGAATTGAGGACATTTTAGCTTCTCTCTCGGAAGGAGAGAAATTCACAAAGTTAGATTTGCGATGGGCATACTTACACAAGGAAATGTTCGATGAATCAAAAAATATTTAACAGTCAACCCCCACATCAGGTAGAGGGTAGTAATTGCAAGTTTACTACTTCAGGGATTGTCGACCCTGCCTACGCGTGACTCGAGTTCAACTGGCTCCGGTTGATAGCACTCGGTATAGGCCTCTACTCAGGGTGATGAGTTGCCTGCTGCCTTGTAGGTAATGCCTTTTTTGGCAAAGGCTAAGGGTCCTCACCTGACAGAAAAGGTTGGCGCCAGGAAGGGCATCCGGCCATAAAAATCTCAAGCCTCGAAAGCGCTCAATATGGCAGTCAAGAAACATGGGCATGGTACAGCCTGAAGCATCTCGTGGGGGTCCCCATCCCCCCTCGTTAAAACTCAAGATGGAGAACCCGAGAGAAACGTGCGTGGAAGAAACCCCATGGATGAACGCAACGCGCCTGTGTACCACATGGACCTGGGCTCATAAGGTTTGGGTGGTGGAATGCAGGAAGCATGACAGGAAAATCAAGTGAAATAGTGGAGGTGTTGGAAAGGCGGAGAGTTGATGTATGCTGTGTGCAGGAGAGACGATGGAAGGGTGGAAGCACAAAGATGGTGAGAGGAAAGAGTGCACCGTACAAGTTTCTGTGGCAAGGATTTCCTGAAGGGACTCATGGTGTGGGAGTGTTAGTGTCAGAGGAGTTTGTGGATAAGGTAGTTGAAGTGAAGCGTATGAGTCAACGTTTGACGATGGTGAAGCTGGTGATTGGGAAATGCCTGATGAATGTGATATCAGGTTTTGCGCCACAGGTTGGGCGAAGCCAGGTTGAGAAGGACATGTTCTGGAATGCTGTGCATGACTTAGTAGAAAGGTTAAAGAAGGAAGTAATGGTGATTCGTGGTGGAGATTTGAATGGGCATGTTGGTAGAGAAAGTGATGGGTATGAAGGAGTACATGGAGGGTTCGGCTGTGGTATTAGAAATATGGAGGGTGAAACGATCTTAGAGTTTGGAGATGCAATGAATGTGGTTGTGTGTGGAATGCAGTTTAAGAAATATAACAACAAGATAGTGACGTATTCGTTGGATGGATCGAATACCACGGTTGACTACCTGATGATAGGTAAGCAGGATAGGAAATGTCCCAGGGATGCGAAAGCAATTCCTGGTGAAGAAACAGTATCACAACACCATCTGATACTGGCCGATATGAAAGTGAGAGGTGCAGTGAAAGCCCAGAGGAAGAAATTCCAACCAAGGAGAAAGGTGTGTAGGCTGAATGATGAAAATGTGCGAAGGCAATTCCAGGATAAAGTGGCTCTGGGGGAGGCTGGGGAGGGTGATACGAATGTGGTATGGGAGAAGACAAGACATTTTTTGTTGAATGCAGCAAGTGAGGCATGTGGATGGACAAACATGTTGGTGGAATGAAGAGGTCGAGGAGAAGGTGAATGAGAAGAAGTGGAAGTTCAAGGTGTTGTGTCGGGCAAAGGGTACTGCTGCAGAAAAGGCAGTGTTGAAGGAGTATATAGCAGCAAAGAAGATGGCCCAGCAGTGGGAGAGAAAGAGATTAAGAGAAAAATTCAACACATAAGAAGGGCAGAAATCTTTGTTCAAGATAGCAAAGCAGATGGCGAAGGAAAGGCAAGACATGGTTGGAGTGAACTGCCTGAAGGATGAGAGTAGAAATATAGTTGTGAAATGGAGATGGAGGGAGTATATATAGAGCAACTATTGAATGTATAGAATGATTGGGATGGAATTGTAGAATGTGGAATAGTTGAAGGACCAAGAGAGCTTATCACAGAGATGGAAGTAGAGAAGGCAATAGGGCAGATGAAAAGTAGTAAGGCGGGTGGTCCGACGGAATTGGTGGGTGAGATTATCCGTGCAGCTTGTCGGTTAGGGATGAAGATGACGAAGATCTGCAATATGGTAGTGGACGAGGAAAAGATACCGAGGGACTGGGAGCTGAGTACCTTTTACCCATTTACAAGGGAAAAGATGATCCATTGGAGTGTGGGGGATATAGGACAATAAAGCTGTTAGAACACGGGATGAAGGTATTTGAGGGGGTTCTTGAGAGAAGGTTGAGAGGGAAGGTAAATATTAATGGCATGCAGTTTGGATTTATGCCTGGGAGGGTGACGACAGATGGGATCTTTGTGGTACGACAGATGCAGGAGAAGTTTCTGGCAAAAAGAGACCATTGTATTACGCATTTGTGGATCTGGAGAAGGCATTTGATAGAATACCAAGAGAAGTGGTTAGGTGGGCATTGAAGAAGCTGGAGGTTGAAGAATGGCTGGTGAAAGCAGTGGTGATAATGTATAAGAAAGCGAGAACAATGGTGAAAACGAAGCATGGAAACAGTGAGGAGTCTGAGGTGATGGTTAGGGCACATCAGGAATCGGTTCTGAGTCCTTTATTGTTTGTGGTTGTGATGGAGGCGCTGACGCAAGTAGTTAGAGAGGACTTGTCGTGGGAGCTGTTATATGCTGACAATTTAGTTATGATGGCTGAGAGCATTGAGGAACTTAAGGGGAAAGTACTAATGTGGAAAAAGTGAATAGAGGGGAAAGGGTTGAAGATGAACATTGGTAAGACAAAGGTGATAGTGTCAGGGACGAATTGTGGTGATGTTGAAAGACTGAGGAAGTGGCCATGTACTGTATGTGGAAAGGGTGTTGGGAGCAATTCTATCAGATGTACGGGAAGCAGTGGATGGGTATACAAGCGATGCTCAGGTGTAAAGGGCTCACTGGTTAGAACTGAGGATACGTTTGTGTGCAAGACGTGTGAAAGAGCAGGTGCTGAAGAGGATAGGAATGTGGAGGAGAGCTTGGATCTGGGAAATGGGGTTTACTTAGAAAATGTTGGAAAGTTTTGTTACCTGGGTGATATGCTGAATGTGGGTAGAGGAGCGAATTTTGGATCCGTGGCAAAGGCGCGTTGTGCGTGGAGGAAGTTTAAGGAGTTATCAGGGATCTTGACAAGGAAGGAAGTGTCACTTGAGTTGAAGGGAAAGCTGTATGTGACGTGTGTGAGGAGTGCTATGGTATATGGAAGTGAAACGTGGGCCATGACGGCGGAGCAGAGTGGGAGATTGGAACGTACGGAGATGAGGCTGGTGAGATAGCTATGTGGTGTATCCTTGAGGGATAGAGTGCCGAGTGCAGAGCTGCGGGAAAGAATGGGGATTGAGTCAGTGTCTGATGCCGTGAAACGGAATAGGTTCAGATGGTTGGGACATGTGCTGCAGAAGGATGATGATGATTGGGTGAAAAAGATCATGTCGTTTGAGGTGGGAAGTAAGAGAGGACAGGGGAGGCCGAGGATGACATGGAGCCAGGTGGTGGAAAGGGACATGGGAGAGTGCGGGTTGAAAAGGGAAGATGCGAAGGATAGGGAGAGGTGGAGGAGGCTGCTGTGTAGAGCCGCCGGCCAAACCCTGCGTAAGTAGGAAAAACGGCCGTAAAACGACTGTTGTTGTTGTTGTTGTTGTCAACACCCACAAAGGTTTATACCGGTTTAATTCATTGGTATTTGGGGTTGCATCGGCACCTGCCATATGGCAAAGTACAATGGACCACATTTTACAAGGAATTCCGCAAGTCCTTTGCATTTTGGATGATATAATAATCTCTGGGAGAAATGATGCTGAACACGTGCAGAATATGGAAAGTGTGTTGGATCGACTACAGAAATACAAGTTCACTTGGAAAAATGTCAATTCTTACAGGAAAAAGTTGAGTATTGTGGGCATGAAATTGACAAGCATGAAATCCATCAGGCAGAGGAGAAGGTTAGAGCCATAAAAGAAACACCGTGCCCACAAAACCTTACTCAACTGCTTGTATTTATTAGCCTGGTAAATTATTACCGTAGATTTCTTCCAGTTATTGCTTCAGTTCTTAGCCCACTCCAAGGAGCATTTTTGGAAGCAAAGGAGTTAGTGATATCAGACCAAGTTCTTAGTCATCACATCCCAGAAAGACCGATTCCGATAGCTTGCGATACTTCATATTTTGGAATAGAAGCGGTTCTTTCACACACGTTTGAAGATGGCACAGAAAGACCCATCGCTTTCTCATCGCGTAGTCTAAGACTGAAAGAAATTATTCACAGATAGACACGGAAGTCCTTTCCATTGTTGTTGGCATCAAGACGTTTCACACCTACCTTTATGGAAGACATTTAACCTCGATTACTCACCATCAACCACTTGTAAGCATTTTTAATCCCGCGAAGGATTACCAGCGATAACAGCAGCAAGATTGCAACGGTATGCTGTATTCCTGTCTGGTTATAGTTATGACATTGAGTATCGGAACACAAAGCACCACACAAATGCAGATGCCCTATCGAGATTAGTTCAACAACGAGATTCAAACAAAGAAGTTGATCCAGATTCGGTCGATTTATTTCATCTAACACAGTTTGACCAGTTTATAGATAGATAAATGTTTTTATTTGGTAAAGCTTGCAGCCACAGGCTGAATTATGTTTACATTACAAAATACATTCACTTTCACTATGTTACACCAGTTCTACAATTTACCTGGAACTAACGGAAGTTTAAAAACGATAAGTAAAAAATTACTCTAGTCGACCATTTTTGGAAAAGTCGATTCTAATTTTAAAAGTTATTCAATCTAAAATACTAAAATTGGCTAAAATTTTAATGTGTTTGCGATAAAAAAACTGTTTTTAAAATGGTTTGTTCTGAAGTTTACATTAAACTTTTGTTTGGTCCTAAGTTCGGTAGCATAGGTATTTCGAGGAGGGAGAAATTCGTGAAGTTTGTGGTTTTCGTCACTCATAATATCCAGGAAAAGATTATTCGTTATCTTTTCTCTTCTGGTACTGAGGTGTTGGAGGCCAGTAAATATCAGCGCATCTGCATATGAGGTCCAGGGGTAGATTATTTTCAACGCTCTTTTCTGAATCATTTCCAGGTCATTGGATAGGTAGTTGGACAGGCTGTTGTGGAAGACCGGGCATGCATATTCCAAGATTGGTCAAATACATGTGCTGTAAAATACAATTAATTCCTTAGTCCCAACTTTGGCACGTTTGAGTTGTGACAAAAAATACAATCGCTTTCTTGTTTTCACGATGGTTTGGTAAATGTGATCGTTCCATTTTAAATTGTTGGAAACGGTTAATCTGAGGATTTTTGCACACGAACCACCTCCAAAGGGGTATCGTTCACAATAACTGGATCGAAAGTAGCACTTGGTTCACCAAAGCCAATACGTTATTCTTTACATTTCTTTTCATTTAATTAAAATTTTAATTCAGAGATTTGGGTTAGTAGATCATTAACTGTGGCCTGAATTCTGCTTTCGCTGCATTTGCTGACTAATTCATCTACAGTTGTGTCATCTACGAACTTCCACATGTCACCACAAGAGACTGTTAGTTTATCGATCATTATTCAATATAGCCATTGGCCTAATTTTGTACCCTGTGGAACTCTGGCGGGAACTTCAGCCCAATCCGAGTAATCCTCTTGGTTTAGCTTTCCCTTTTGTTTTCTGCACGTGAGAAAATCTGTAATTCAGTTGACAACCCAATACGGTAAATTATATGTTTGGAGTTTGGCAACCAATAAGCCATGATCTATCAGGTCAAAAGCCTTTTTAAAGTCAAATAAGATTCTGACCGTAGCACCAGTTCCATCGGTAAAACCATTCCAAGAGTGTAACATACTTAAAAGTGCAAACGTCGGGCTAAATTTTGGAATTGTGCCAAATTGATCAGGATCAATTCTTTGGAGTACAGTTGGTTTAATGTATTCTTCTACTATATAATCCTCTGCTATTTTGGAGATGATAGGTGTTATTTACCTCTCGAACGGGTTTTTGTTTCGGAATTGGAACGATATCCGCGTGTTTCCATATCGAAGGGAGACGCGCTTTTTTATGGATAGATTCAATATGTCTGAGATAGGTGAGGCTAAGATATCAGCGTTTTCCTTCAATACCCAAGCTGGAATGCCGTCTGGGACACTAGCTTTGTTTGGGTTTAAGCTTACCAGGTGTTTGAAGACAGAGAACTCGGACGTACAGAAGGATTGGTTAATTAGTTGGGAATTCTCAATAGCGTCTCGATTCGTAAAACAAGATGGCAATGGGTCGAAGACTTTCATTGGCTCGAGGAAGGTTTGATTTATTAGATTGGCAAGGTGGTATGGAGTGTTGGGTGTTTGGCCAGTCCTACGTTCTAGGTTTTGCAATAAAGACATCGAATCTTCGCGATAGGTGACCTGTGACGCCAAACCACCAAGCTTTTTGACTTCCTTCCACCAAATAGACGGCGAGCATTCTTTTAGGTGTTCTACTTTTGACTTATAGAACTTCGATCGACACGATTTACGCTCGCAGTTTACTCGATTTCTTAGAGTTTTGAACGGACATGTATTTCCTTGGGCTAGGGCCTTTTGACGACGATGAATTGCTTCTTTCAGAGATTGAGACATCCAAGGCGGTTCGTTACAATATTTAATTTTCGTCGTAATGGGAAGTAACGAGTCCAATCCAGATTTAATAATTGACCCTAGCATCCATGTTTTTCCATCACAAATATTCTCCGTAGCGATCAACGACTTGACATCAACTTCTTTTAAAAAGGTACTCATCGCAAGACGTTTTGATGGTCTCAGGTCTCTGGATTTCACACAAATTTTTGGTTTTGGGATTTGCTGTCTTTCTAAAGGTTGGGCTTCCACAGTGTCGTGGTCAGAAAGGCTGAAAGCCGGGCTTTTAATTGGGTCATTATAAAAATTGTTCGTATTGGTGAAAATTAAATCTAGCCGATTCGGACCTCGTGTTGGAAATTTTACAATCTGTCGGAGTTTAAAACCGTTGGTTATTCGAGATGTGGTTAATTTATTAAAATTGCCAAGTATAATTATTCCGCTATAAGGGAATTTGGTTTCAATTGATGTTAATGACTCATATAGATAATTGATCGCTTCCTGGTCGTTTCCACCTGAAGGATGGTACATGTTGCATAACATAATACAGAAATTCCCCTAGGAAGACGTAAAGGTCTTAGTTTTACCCAAATAGCTTCAATATTTGTGTTCATCATGTCGTACAATACTTCGTATCCTATGGAGTTTCTTATATAGACACAAACACCGCCATGTTGGCCATTGGATCTATCGCGGCGTTCAATGTTGCAACCAGAAACGGAGACGATGTTATCATGGATATGATTTTGTAACCATGTTTCAGTGATGCAAATGAGGTCAACGTTTCTAAGGGTAATTGATTCGCGCAGCTCGTCTATCTTGGGGGCAAGGGACATAACATTGGATAACATAATTGACGGTACAAATAAGGTTGGATGGCGTACCTCGTATGGTGGTTTTGTTCTTGCTACTTTAATACAGTTTAAAGCATTATGCTTTAAACTTTGGTTAGTTCCAACAGATTTAGTTGATGGTAAGGTTTTACGTACAATAATTCTTGTAGGGATAGTCATAGTTGTTACAACGCCACTTACTTCTTCTGTGACTGGAACAGGTGACACTACGTTGACAGGGTATGGGGGACTCTTCAAAAGGGAACGTTGGGAGGAGGCATTGGAATTTCCATCAATGGTCTTGGAAAGGGGGGAGGCGGCACTAGGGAAGGAGGAAGAGGCACTAGAGTTTTCCTCACTTGTCTTGGAGAACATGGAGGTCGCCATGGATACTGGTGGGAGTCTGGGAATTTTAGAGGAGGGTTGATATACATATTTGGTGACATTGGCACTCGATTGCGGGATAAAAAAGGGGCAAGAGGCAAAGGACTGTTCATCGTATTTCTGTACGAAGACCTATCGTGGAGAAAATCACATCGTTCCTTTTTCAGACAGTAGCCTCTCTTTTGTAAAAAAGGACAAGGAATGTTGCGCTTTTGCATGTTATGAAATGTCTTTGGATATTGAAACTTTTTATTATGGTGGGAGAAGTCACAGGAATTTTCTTTAACACACCAGCCACGTTTACGTAAAAATGGGCATGGAATAGTATGCTTGGGAATATTTGGATCGCGTCGTATTTGCTCTTGACTACATTTTGTGCTGGTATTATTACTTGAGACAATAATATTACTCATATTGTTTTCACTGTTTTGACTACTTATTGTTTCCAACTCCCTAGAGATGACATCTCGTTGATTAGTATTGTTTCTTTCATTAAGTGTTTTCCGTTCAGCTTGGTCTTCAATACCCTTTGTGTGTATGTTATCTCTTGGGACAGAGGGATTGCTCATGTCATTGTTTTCTGCGATTTGCCTACTCATTGTTTCTTTTTCCACATGCAAATTTTTGCTATTGGTTTGAAGATTTGCATTTAATATGTCTTCAAAACGCTCGTTCATCTCATGTAGATTTTCTTGCAATCTGAGTATTTCATCATTAAGTTTAACCACATATTGTAAACTTATCTGCATATCCTTGTTGTACTTCGTTTCCAAAATAGCCAAGTCGAGCTTTAAGCCTTCTACATCAGCACACACTTCACTATAATTTGGAGGGCAAGATGACATATCGATGCCTTGAACTCCGGTTGGTTTTGTTTTCGCGGCAGGCTCGTTGATCCTGTCTCTACATATTATTGAACATAATTTATTCAGTTGCCGATTACATGTGCTACCTTCAGACGCCAAACACAGAAAGATCCTACGCTGCGTCAAGTTTATCAACAAACAATGTCAGGTTGGTCCAAACCCACAAAAGATGATCTTATGCAGTATTATATTCGACGCAGTGAGATCACAATTGCCCAACGATGTGTCATATGGGGAGTTCGGATCGTCATACCCCAAAACCTTCGCAAGCGAGTGTTACAAGTTCTGAGTTCTGCACACCTAGGAGTTGTCAAGATGAAGACGTTGGCAAGGAGTTACGTATGGTGGCCAGCGATCGATAATGAAATAGAGCAGATGACAAAGCGTTGTGGGAGGTGTGTGGAAGCGCAAAGTAATCCAAGAAAGGTACCCATCCACCCGTGAGAATGGCCAAGTAAACAATGGCAAAGAATTCACATCGATTTCACTGTACCTCTGGAGGAGAAGAAGTTTCTTACAATAGTGGATGACCATTCTAAATGGCCGGAAGTCTTACCAATGAACAAGATAACAGCGATATAAACGATAGAAATCCTGCGAATAGTATTTGCACGAAACAGTCTTACGGAGCAAATTGTTTCCGATAACGGGCAACAGTTCACCTCCATCAAATGCCAGAATTTTATAAAGACGAATGGCATTACACACTTTAAATCACCACCCCCTCTCCCCGCAACAAATGGCTTAGCTGAAAGATTTGTAAGGACCTTCAAAGAGAGTTTGAAGACAATGAAAGATGAATTTATGTCGCTGAATAAGAAGATAGCTAATTTTTTTGTTGATGTATCGAAATGCAACTCATTCTATAACCAATGAGACGCCAGCCAAATTGTTCTTTGGTCCAAATCTTCGTTCAAGTCTAGATCTGATCCGACCTGACATACACAGAACTGTTTAAGATAAACAGATGAGACAATCGCTAAATGACAAAAAGGCGATTATCCGTTTCTTTGAAATTGGTCAACCTGTGGCCGCACGAGACTACAGAGGACAAAACAAATGGACGGACGGTAAGATTAATGCATGCTTACGACCATTAATGTACGAAATCAAGACCCAAACTGGGAGTTACTGGAGACATCATGTCAACCAAATTCGAGAAACTACCAAGAGGAACACTTCCAGAGAACAGCATGTCTCAGTTCATCCAAACTACCACTCAAAAATGGCCGATAATGTTATGAATCTACCAAAAAACCGAACTCTGCAGTTCCAGCTGAACCACCAGAAGCACCATACTCGAGGAAAATAATGGCGTTTCAGAAGGTACCACGGAAATAGTACGTCGTTACCCAGCGAGAGAACGCAGAACACCAGAATGTTACATCAAAACAGTATTCCTGATTTTAAATTTATTTATTTATTTATTTATTTATTTCTGTATTGATTTATTTATTGTTAGTTTTTATTTTTTATGCTGTTCAAGACTTTAATAAGAATTGGCATTTTGAATGGAGAGGAGGAGATGTGATGTATCAGTGTTGCCTGTGCTATATGCTCTCGCGAATTATATGTCTGGCTGTTGTGATGAATTGTTGATATTGGTTAGTTGTAAACAGTGGCGTAGCCAGCACAAAATGTTTGGTGACGCAGATTTAGGTTTAAGTTCGCCCACGAAGCGCCACCATGGTTGGCGCCGAGCGGGAAAATTTTTAAAAATTCAACCCCCTAGATCACCGGAAAATGCATCTTTTTCGCTGATTTTAACAAGTCAGAGCTACACGCTTTCAATGAACAAGTAAATTTTTATTTCACTTAATTTTATACAGTTGGGTTTAAATACATTACATTACAAATAACTATTGAAATGCGTACATTAAATGTAGTTGAAGTCCGGTCAGACGGAAAACATGCGCTGTGGGCTCAGAACAAATACAGCGCAAATAGATACATATATAACGTAGCACACTGTGCGCTAGTATTATTATACATTCATCGCAGTCAGTATCTGGTGAGTTGAAGGCAGAAAACGTTTCAAACAAACCAGTATAACACACGAGGTCACCACATTTAAAGTGGTTTAAATTTTAATTTTAATTTTAAATTTTAATTGGTTTTAATTTTAAATTTTAATTTAAATTTTAATTTTATCTCCCCATAATCATACAAGACTGCTATGATAATACAAAGAATGATTTTAACATTATTAAAGGAAATTAGAAGATATGAGATTGGGGTCACCACATTCTAAGTGGGTATCTCCCCATAATAATACAAGTATATTAATACAAGGACTGTGACACTGGAACTGAGGGTAAAATTGAATTCATTTCACCACATTTGCCTTATGCAGGGACACTAAATCCAAGAGAAGATAACAAAATGGTGAAATTTGTTTCACAAGTCACAACACCTTACACATGCTGAGAAAAAAATTTGTTAGCCTATTATTGTGTTTACAACAGGAACAAGTTGCGGAAAGTCATTTATATAGAAATGCTAGCCTTCTGGGTTTCTCATCAAACTTTTTAATCACTTCCTCATGGAAAACATTTGCTTTCTCCTTCTCTTGTAAAATATCTCTATGGATGGAAATCCTACAGAGAGAGCTAAGTCGACCTTGACCCATGGTGTTTCTCAAATAACTCTTTACCCTTTTTAAACAAGAAAATGACCTTTCAACAGAAGCACTTGTTACAGACAATACACCATTCATTTTAAGCAACTTCACAACTTCATGAAGGCTAGATTGAAGATTAAACTTGAAAATATACTTAAGCAATTCCATGCTAGTATGTTTATGAAAATCTGTGTCATTATAAACAAATGCAAGCTGACTTTTAAGCATTGGTAGCTCAAATAAGGCTCCATACATGTCTTCGAGAAGACCAAGTTTATCAGAGGGTACTTTCCCTTTCCATTTCTTAAATGCTGAGGGGTTTATAAGATCTAAAAACCCAAACCGTTCCATATCATGAAAACGGTCATTCAACATACCTACAATAGCATCAAGAATTTCAAAGAAAATTTGTTTATAATTGTGTTTTCGTTGTAATCTGGATTCTGGATGATGACCTACTTTCTCCACTGCTTCATCATAAAATGCAGAATATTTCACATCAGTCCTCAGAGAAGAAACAAAGTCCTTGAACTTTTCTATCTTTCTCATTCCAAAACAGAAATCAGTGCCTGTGTTTTGTAGAATTGCATACAGCTTGACTTCTCCAGAATTGCCTGAAAAACACAAACTAAAAAACTGAACAAAAAATCATCCAGGTACCCAAGTAAGCCACTTACCTTGCTCAGGGTATCATCATCCCATCCATTTGGGTGATCGACAACATTTTCAAAAATCTCCAAAAGTTTTTGATAATTGTCATACAGAACATTCACAACACGAGCTCGGTAATACCATCTTGTATCACCTGGACTGGGAAATTCAAGATTATGTGAAGAAAAGAATGCCTTTCTTCTAGGAGCATTACTTGTAAATGTTGAAAAAGCTGCAATATTAACAAAAAAAACTTTGACTGGTGAAATAGATGATGCTGACTGGCACAATACAAGATTTAACCTGTGTGCAGCACAATGAACAAAATGTGCAAAAGGATACTCCTGGCGTATTTGGCCTTGAACTCCATTAATTTGACCTGACATTACAGATGCACCATCATAGGTTTGGACAATCAGCTTTTCCTTTACATTAGTGTGATTATTTAATGTATCTTTCACCACTTGAGATATAGCAGTAGCATTCCTGTCAGAACTAGCATCAACTAAAGCAAGCTGCCGTTCAAGAATTTCACTCCCTTTATCTAAACGAACTATCATACTTAATTGTTCTTTTGTTGATACATCTGTTGTTTCATCAACTTGTACATTCAAAAAAGTACAATCATTGATCTCTTGGAAAATTTGATCTTCAATTATAGAATCAATGCAATGGATGAGATCATTCTGAATGTCAGGGGAGACCCCAGTAAATCTCCTCCCAATCTAATTTCAGACAACCTACCATGCAATCGCCTCTCAAACACTGAATCCATCTTGGCAAAGCTCTCAAGCAATTCTCTATAATTTCCTTTATTTAAACTGTCTTCAGATTCATCGTGGCCTCGAAAGGCCATTTCTTGTCTAGATAGATATAAAACAGCTTCTGTTATGGTCTTAAGTATTTCTCTGTTTTGCCTTACCTCTTCATTGTGTCGTTGAATCTCATCA
Organism: Heliopora coerulea; assembly: GCA_030142905.1. Classification (NCBI taxonomy): domain Eukaryota; kingdom Metazoa; phylum Cnidaria; class Anthozoa; order Scleralcyonacea; family Helioporidae; genus Heliopora; species Heliopora coerulea. The sequence continues at coordinate 192,102 of JASJOG010000408.1, forward strand.
CGGTGGGCTTGGGAAATAAGAGAGTCTCCACGAACTCCAGAGCCATATGTTTTCCACGTCTTGTACGCACCCATGTGCGATTTTGCCTTCTCATGCTTCTTACAATCAGTGAGGAAGTTTCTTAAGTTGGTGTAGCCAGTATTTGCCCAGGTAGCTGAGTTGCTTGGACAAAATAAAAGACAAGGCCAGCAGAACATCGCCTTCAAACTCAAACTTCCACAAAGCCAATCTTTCTTCTCATACCAGGAACCCCTAAAACTCCTTTGGCCAGTGGTCAAACTGAGATTTGGCGTAGGTCGCTGTTTCACAATAACATTTTGCTCCGCAGATGGTCGAGCAGAGAACGGTTTCTTTAACAAACCACTAATGACATCGGCTTCAGCAACAGCCCGATTTGTTACGCTTGATGATGAAGCCATTCTTTTATTTCTTTAAACAAATTAACCACTAACGCCGAACACACGAGTGTAAATCTCGCAAGTAAAGAGGAAATACAAAGTAGTCGCGCTGATTTTATTCAGCGTGACTAGATCTTCCAAAACATCGCATTTGAGCATGCGCTGAAGCCGTTAACCAATCAGAATGCAAGTATTTCTTCTATAAAATATTAGAGTTGGTCACGCTGAATTTTATGAGCACGACCAACCCTTAAAATACCACGAAATACGTGGAATAAGTGGGTGTAAACGAAATGTGCCGAATAGGAGTGGAAGTTACTGGGAATGCTATGGATTTGATCATAACAGAAACCATACTTAGGGCAAATTTGCGAAAAACTTTGATGATTAATTGCAGTTTACATTTGAAAATTCAAAGGGACATTTTCCCTTTTTTTTAGGGAAATTTTTAGTCACGCTCAGCGTGACCAGCGTGACCGCTGGCTACGCCACTGGTTGTAAACATACACTACAAAGTGCCTTTATTTATACTGGATAACCCTATCAGCTATACATAAGCTGTTCTCCCTAGAGGTCCAGTAAGGGTCATCGGTCCAGTGTTACTACAAAAGGAAACCGGAGTACCCGGAGAAAACCTGTGGTGCTTTGTTGGGCTAAAGTGGACAGCACTCTTCTCACGTGTGACCAAGATGGCGCACGTGTGACCAAGATGGCGCACGGAGCCGGAATCGAACCCTGGTCACAGTGGTGAGACACTCATGCACTACCACTGTGCTACCGGCACCCCACCAGCACTCTGGTTAGTTAGGGAAGATTTGTTTTCCAGAAAATTTGACGCGAAGGTTTGAATCCACCGTGAAAAAAACAAAACAAACAAACAAAAAAAACCCTAAAAACAAACCAAAATGGTGGGTGAAACATCTTACGACACAACCTTTGACAACCGTTAACTAATGTTGCACCATTTAGTCTTATTTACTTTATTTTAATGCAGTTTTCCGGAGTGATTTACGTCTACCCACTCTTCCTTAAGCACTGCTGTGATAGGCCATTGATTTTCTACGGTGTTAAGCGCACTATCATGAGGAGAAGAATAACCGTGGATCAGTACGCTTCACGAATACACATGCATCAAACTATATTCAGCACGCCTTACCAAGATGAAACGATTGCAAGGAAATTTTCAGTCCGGTTGACCAGACGAGCCCGGATTGCAACTGCCAGGATTCTGCCAAAACTGGCTAGCCTGCTTCCATGTAATCGAATCGTAGAAAAATTATTACTATTTATTTATATTCCACATGGCTAGGTTTCCTTTGTTCTTTTGAGGCGAATTTATTCAATAGCCCCTGTCAATTGATCGTTTAAAAGGCTTGTAGAGCTTTCTATCAGAAACAGGGAATACAGGGCCATAAACAATGAAGGAAAACAATTGTATAACAATGAACTCGTATCTTCTTCTAAAATTTCCCTCCAAAATTTCCCTCTAATATTCTCCCTAAATGTTCCATGCGCCGCTCCTTATCTTCCTTCTAATTCAAAAAAGTAAGGAACACGAAGTACACTCCAACAATATACATTTTAACAAGTCTTATAAACACGTGTAAAACATCTCACACTTTAAATACAACAGAGCAGTTGCTTATATTGAAAGCACATGACTTAGCTCGTGAAACGCTACCGTCTACGTTAAATTCCTTCCTTGCAGGCCGTGAAGCAGTCCTTGGTTCTTTGTAAAACTTCTGGAACAGACTCTTAATCTTCTCAACTAACCCTTTGGTAGGTATGAAGAGAACTTGAATACTTATGACCGGTTCAGTCGGATTCGATTCCACACTAATGTTGTGTTTAAAAGATCTCGTCCGACTCACCACTCATGTTTACCAAGTTCCAGCACATAAAACCAACCAAATTGATCATTTTGTAATTTAGATATACCTCATCAATATCCCACGACGGATGTTCGTGCCTCTATTGAATGATTTCAGCGCTTTAGATACGCATTCCAAAAGATCCTAAGAACAAAAGCATTCTCTGCAATTGTCTCTCAAATCAACCCCGTCCATGTGGAATGTAATCACATATCATGTACATATCTCCTCGTTGCCTCAAAATAACTTATTACTGACCGGAGTAGCCTGGTTAACCGAACCAACCCGGTTAACCTGTCCAGCTAGCTCCATGTAGTCGGCCTCTTAGTGGAGTCACAAGCAGTTTCTAGTCAAGGGAGAGCGCCGTAACTGGGAACTTATACGGCTTTTCCACAAATTTTAATTTTAGTAGTGAGATCAGATCGGTAACAGCGACAAAAGCATCTTGATGCCATGCAACCCAGGGTCAGGACATTCAGGAACTTAAGCCGCATCAAAGTCTTATAACATTGACTCTTACAATTCCGCATGCTATCTTCTAACAACAGAATCGAAGGAAGGCTAAATATAAGACGACTACCTAACAGGCCAATTTTTCCATAAACCGAGTATTTGTGTTTACAGTTGTGGTATCCAAGTGATTAAAGTCCTATTAGAGAAAAACAAATACCCCCATCGCAATTTTTACATTTTTCTTTTACTCAGAGGCCTTTATTTTGCTTCTTGATTTGTCCCATCAATTTCTGTGTTGTCTCGGACTTCCCCCGTTCACAAATGTCTAGCACGGCCACTGCCTTTTTAGACCCTCATTGATTGGAGCTTGGGGTGGTTGAGTAGAGCGAATTCAGGACTTTAAGTTCGCGATAAAATTTGGTTGAGGACCACTGTTTTAATCCAATAGTGATAACGCAGTTCATTTTTTATCAGGCGTGTAGCCAGGAATTTTTCTTTGAGGGGGGACATTGTTTCAATAAACATAAAACAAAGCAGATTCCGAAAAATAACACCTTGTGAACTCAAAATTCGAGTTAGAGCAAGACAAAAGTGAGACGGTAATATTCCGACTTTATTGCAAAGTCAGAAATATTAACTCGAATTTTGAGTTCACAAGTTGTTATTTTTCGGAATCTGTTTTGTTTTATATTTCTTGAAGTTGTCGGGCTGGCTGTGGTTTCGGGTGTTTCAATGTCGAGCAACTTTTTCCTCTTGTAATCTTCAACCCTCCAAAGAATGTACTGTCTTTTTATACACTAGTTTATCACATAAGAGAGTTATCTAAACGTAATGGCAAACGAGAGTTTGGCTCACCGCCGTGCTTTTTAAAACCATTCGTTAGTATATTTCACTTCTATTTACAGAACTTTTTATGATGAATAGACTGTGATGACTTGGAATTTTTCGCCTTAGTCCAGTTATTTTATAGAACTACTGTGAAATTTGGGGACTCCAGCCTCTAGGTGTTTTACTGAATTTCAAACAGCGGGGTCTATTTTGGATTTCCCAGGGTTCAACTTGAAGACTAAATTTTCGTATTTCGTATTCGGTAGTTTAGTCGACAAGGAGTTCGAAATATATTGCTTGAATCATTCATGTGGTTTAAAAGTGCCCAGTTTTGGGCTAGCAAAGCTCAACTGTATATATGAGTCTCTTGGGGCGTTCACGGGTAAATGCAATCGACGGTAACACCATCAAACACTACTAGGAAGAATGTTTCGCTGCAATGGAAAGAACAGTAATTTTGATAAAGTTTTCTCCTTTAAAATGTCAATAACAATGTTCTTCAAATTGTGAGTAATATGGAGCGTGCGAGCTTCACCGTCAAATGGTTTTGGTGCTGTCTATACTCAATAGCCTGCAAGTGCTTTCTGGCCGACAATCGGCATTCGTCAGCAATTAACGGTTGTTTAACTTTGTTCAGTATCCCACTGACAACTGCCCGAACATTCACATCCTTACTTCAACATTTCAGATAGTTCTTATCGACAATTTATCTTTACGCCAAGAGTAGTTACAAGCTCGCAAATCAAAGCTTACCAGGTTGGGATATGTTGTAGGGCAATTTTAAGGGTGGTTGAATTATTTTTGAACTGGTTCAAATAAAGTTAAACCAGTCTAATTTTTCTCCACGAGTCCAATTTTATTTTGAACTGGTTCAAATTTTATTTGAGCCTTTTGTTGGTACAAGTTATGAACTGTTGCCTTTAACCCTTTCTCTCGGAGACCAGCGAAACCTGCTTCCTTGTTATTTTACTCCGTCTAACTCGAGACAATTTAACTTGTCAAGGGAGAACCTTTTGTAGACAAGGGGTTAAAATTAATTATATATTTTTAGAAGTAGGAACTGGTATCTTTACTCTTTCATGTGATACCCTCTAAATATGTGATTACTATTATTATCAAATTTTTTCAGAAATTCTTTGAAATTTCGTCAATCGGTCACTGTGTACACCAGCTGGGTTCTTAGAGTTAGGCTTTTAAGTTACATTTCAGCTCAAATAGTGTATGTACAGGCATGGTTAGGTTTAGGGTTAAGGTTAGGTTTAGGTTTAGGTTTAGGTTTAGGGTTAGGGTTAGGGTTAGGGTTAGGGTTGAGGTTAGGGTTTGAGGTTAGGGTTGAGGTTAGGATTGAGGTTAGGGTTGAGGTTAGGGTTGAGGTTAGGGTTGAGGTTAGGGTTGAGGTTAGGGTTAGGTTAGGGTTGAGGTTAAGGTTAGTGTCAGGATTAGAGTTAGGTTTAGGGTTAGTGTATGTAGAGGCATGGGTTAGGTTTAGGTTAAAGTTAGGTTTAGGTTTAGGTTTAGGTTTAGGTTTAGGGTTAGGGTTAGGGTTGAGGTTAGGTTGAGGTTAGGGTTGAGGTTAGGGTTAAGGTTAGGGTTGAGGTTAGGATTGAGGTTAGGGTTGAGGTTAAGGTTGAGGTTAGTGTTGAGGTTAGGGTTGAGGTTAGGGTGAGGTTAGGGTTAAGGTTAGGGTTGAGGTTAAGTTTAGTGTCAGGATTTGAGTTAGGTTTAGGGTTAGTGTTAGGGTTAGGGTCAGAGTTACAGTCAAAAATGCGAGGTTTTCGTATTAACGGTAACAAAAATGTATTTTTTCTTTGGAATGAATGATGACAGGAAGAAAGAACACTTGAAAAGTGACAGTGGTAGCTCTTTGACGTCTGATATTACCATTTAG